>PITA01006345.1:0-54546 GCA_004023965.1 Spilogale gracilis
AACCAGCAGCCAGTGTAGTAAAACAGACTCTCAGGAGACCAACAGCTACTAAGTGAGTTTCCAGGGATTATAGGAACCTTAACATTCTCTGAAATCTCCCAAACATAAAATACTACCTATGCACTACTAGAGAACTATAAAGAAAAAGTTCCTGCCCATAAAGGATTTATAGTCAAATTGGGAAAGAAAAAAAAAAAAACTAAACACACCAAAAAATAACATGAAATCTAAATAAATGATGAATCAATGAGACCCATGTGTACGTACAGTAACGGTGGAGGGTATGCTGTGGTTTTGGTAGGCTCCAAAGCAATCTCAACTTTGGACTTCTCTATTTTCAATTAAATTTCACTGTTGACCTCAGATGCATAAACTAGAATTGGTCTTGAAATGTGTCCATGTACAAGCTGCTTCTATTTCATGGATTGAGAAATTAATATTTGATAGGAAAAAATCAAGGGTCTTTTGCAAGCAAGTCAAAGAGAGATTTAGGGATAAGTATGACTCAGGACCTATTAAAGCATCTTTTATTGCATCTCTATTTAAACGATCTGTGTTCCTGATAGCTATTAGACCACAGAACTCACAAGTGCCAATGACAAGTATGCACAGAGAAGCAAGATGAAGAAATATATTTGAGACAGACAGATACAGACACACACACACACACACACACACACACACACACACACACTAAATTTTGGATTACCCAGTGTAGCTAATTACAGCTCTACATTTATATCTCATACCCTATCTCTCTTGTGGTGCCCTTGTCCTTAACTACATAGTGCTGGGCTCTTCTTCAGCTAGAAGTTGTCCTTCTTCAACTCACTACTCAGAACGTGATGTGGTTTTAACTCACAAGCATTTACTCCAGCAGAAAGCATTCTATTGTGAGAGGTAAGCAACTCAGGGGCTAATGTGAGATGCACTTTCTGCTGATATTAGTTCAAGGTTGCCATGGCCTCTGGAGGCCTGTCCCACGTGGTGATAATTAACTTTTAATGTAAGCCTGGAGGGCAAAACACTTAAGAGTTATCCAGTTTTCTCCAACAGAATGAATAGGTAAATGCTAACATATGTTTATCAATAGCTGATGTACTTAACTCTTATAAGGGGGAAAAAAGCTTTGGTTGCCAAGATGTTTGTTCTCCTATTTTTCTCAATTCAGTAGTACAGAGAATTGCATGACTAATCTTTAGAAATGTGTAGTGAGGTCACTGAATTTTAGAGATTAGAGGGATAACTGCAAGTATGAGTCATGCCTGCTGATACTCCCATTTCTATGTTCATTTTTGGCTGGCATTGCTAATTCATCACAGAATATTTTTTAATGACTCTGGACTTTGGTTTAGAAGCCTTTTTTAAAAAAAGATTTTATTTACTTGACAGAGTGAAACACAGCTAGAGAGGAAACACAAGCAGGGGGAGTGAGAAAGGGAGAAGCAGGTTCCCACAGAGCAGGGAACCCCATGTGGGACTCAATCCTGGAACTCTGGGATCATGACCTGAGCCAAAGGAAATCACTTAATGACTGCGCCACCCAGGTGCCCCTAGAAGCCTTCTTAAGAAAGCATCTAGAGTAGATACTTTGTTCGATGTAACATACTTGTTATGCCTGTATTAAACTAAATTCCTGAAGAACAGAAACCGAGTTGTCTTTGCCTCATTTATTGGTTTAGCCACAAATTAAGCTCAGCTCATTGAAGGTGCTCAGTAATACTTGGGAAGATAGGGTCTTACCTCCTGGTTTTCTATTTGAGTTTGCTTTGGGTTGGTGCAATCTGGGAATTCTTAGATTGTTTTTTAATCCTTAAGAAATCAATCCTTAAAGAAGATGTAGTATATATATTATATATTATATATATATATATATAATGGAATATTATGCACCCATCAAAATGAAATCTTACCATTTGCAATAACGTGGATGGAACTAGAGGTATTATGCTGAGTGAAATAATTCAATCAGAGAAAGACAATTATCACATGATCTCACTGAGATGAGGAATTTGAGAAACAAGATGGAGGATCACAGGAGAAGGGAGGGGAAAATGAAACAAGATGAAACCAGAGAGGGAGACAAACCACAAGAGACTCTTAATCTCAGGAAATAAACTGAGGCTTGCTGGAGGGGTAGAGGATGAGAGAGATGGGTGGGTGGGTAATGGACATTGGTGAGGGTATGTGCTATGGTGAGTGCTGTGAATTGTGTAAGACTGATGAATCACAGATCTGTACCCCTGACACAAATAACACATTATATGCTAATAAAAATTTAAAAAATAAAAGAAATCAATCCTTAAGAAATCCTTAAGTCCCAAGAGACTAGGACCCACCCAGAAAAGGAGCAGAACAAGAAGTTGTTCATGCAACATTTATGAATTTCTCTAGATTTTCATACCCCAAATCAGAATCCCTCTCAATATATCAAGTATGTAAAACTAGTATCTTGTGAATGTTTTCAACATTTGTCATAAAGTAGACACTCCATTAGATAAAGGTCTAATTAGACAGGGATACAGCAAAATAGAAGTCACAGCTGTGATATAATAAGTACTAAATACAGGCAGGCACTGAGATACATGCTTTGTAAGCATTATGTAAACAGGAGATTCACAATAACACTTTTTGTAAAGATTTTATTTATTTGACAGAGAGAAACACAGCCAGAGAAGGAACACAAGCAAGGGGAGTGAGAGAGGGAGAAGCAGGCTTCCCACTGAGCAGGGAGCCCGATGAGGGACTTGATCCCGGGTCTCCAGGATCATGACTTGAGTCAAAGGCAGTCGTTTAACCAACTGAGCCACCCAGGTGCCCCCACAATAACACTTTAGAGGAAGATACTACCATCTCAATTTTTCTGATACAGAAACTGAGACACAGGAGAGGATAATAGATGAGTAAGTTCAAATTCGAGGTACTATCCTACATGCCACTATAAAGCGGCTAAATATTACATGATGCATGTATCATACTGTCTTTCTAAAAGGCAACTAATCTGAACATCAAAACATGTCTGGCTCCAAGGTGTTCAGAAAATGAACTCTGGACTTGTGGCACTTCTGAGAAAATCACATATATCAGTCAGTGTTTAGACAGATAAGCAGAGTCCCTTTCAATGAAAAGTAAGAAGGAATTATTAAAATAATAATACCTTATAATGGGACAGTGTTGCTGAGAAAACACAAGTGTGGAAGGTAGAGTTCCAGTTTTGAGAAAAAAAAAAGGCACAAACCAGTCCTCCTAAAGCTCTATGCTCATTTGGAGAAGGGGAAGCTCACTGAGAAGTCTATAGGAAGTGCCTCTGGGTAAATAGGTTTCTGTGGGTCTAAGGGTGAATCATATGTCAGACTTGGGATGCAGATAGAAAGAAGAGCTGCTGGCAGAGGAGAAAAAAGAGGCACGCTACAAGCCACCAGCTACTTCATCTGTCCTTCTGAGAGCAAATACCTTCCAGGAATAATGACTCCTGTTTCATTTCTGCCCCCCCAAATCTTGATCAAATCCAATCTTTACCTGACATCCTACAGGGAAGGGAATATAGAAAGCATAGTTCCTACCTTAACCAAGTTGGCAATAGAACAACCAAGCAGGACTCTGCATGAGAACTGGCGGGGTGCGCTCAGTGAGGTGAGTTCTACAAGGTCAGGGTCAGATCTGATCTCTGTTTGAAGTGTTGATTTTTTTTCACCATGGACTTCCTGTAGTAATTTTGATTTAAATATTGGATTAAAATATGGTTCATCTGCATTCCTGAATTTTGCGGTGTTCCCTTAGGTTGTATGCCTGAGGTCGGTGCCTCAATTGACTCCCACTGGTTCCAACCTGGCCAGCTGGCCATGGTTCCTTAACAATGGGGGTGACTCCAACCTTCATTCTTGGGCCGTTAACACTTCAGCCTTCATTGTGATATCATATTTATGCGTTACCTTTTGCCACAGAACATGAAAGTATTAAGAAGTGCCCTGATGTGGATTAGCAATTGGATGTCCCCTTCAAAGATCAACCAATCATCCCAAGAAAATAACCCCTTCTTTGAATACTGGGTCACTACTATGGGTTCAGTAGTAGTCTTAACTTCCAATTTAATAGAACCATTGCAATGTGCTTTCTTGGAATTTAAGACAGTAAAACAAGAACCCCAAAATTTTCTAGTGGATAATTAAATATAACACTGAGAGAGGACATTCCCATTTCCATCCCTGTATCTCGAAGCCACGAGTGCTAGCTATGAAAGAAACAGTATCATATTGGTTGCTGATTCATTTTGAAGGACATTTTCCCATTCCTAAAAAGACATTGCCATCTTGTTGGTACATAACGTAGTCTTAATAAAAGCTATTTCACTATTTTATAAAGCTATCGGTTTTAAAGTATTGGGAAACATGTTAGGCCAGTGAATTCCATAAGCAGATATAATTGATTATAAAATAAGTTCTTGGTCAAAAGCAATATTGTACAGAAATTATGATAATAAATAAGTCTTTCTGTCTCTCCATAAATGATGCTTTAGGCAGAATCTTTGTGGTCAGGGATGGAAAATCCAAAACCAGCATAAGGTCTGTTTTAAATAAGATCAAAGTACAGCCGGGGTGCTGGGGTCAGTTAAGCACCCCACTCTTGATTTCAGCTCAGGTCATGAACTCAGGGTTGGTGAGATAGAGCTCTGCGCTCAGAGAGGAGTGTACTTAATATTCTCTCTCCCCCTGTCCCTATATCCTGACCCCCTTCCTGCTCTATCTCTCTCTCTCTCAAAATAAATAAATAAAATTTTTATTTAAAAAAAGAAAAAAGTGCTGTCCTATCTGAGGAAAGTAGGCCAAATTATTCTAACCCCCATTAAATGTCTGGCTGTCCCTTCCTCCCAGGAAATTCTGTATCTTTCTTTTTTCCGACTGCAAAGACCTTCAAAGAGTAGTGGCTACTGCTTCACTTTTATCTCTCAAATCTCACTAATCCCTTTGGCCAACTCTAACCTACACAGGAAAGGGAATTCTGGAAAATACATAGACATGGTTTGACCAGCTCTGCAACAGAACAATCTAGCACCTCAGGAAAGATTATCTGGACAATCAGGATTTAGCAAGAGAGGACATGACAATAGAATCCTAATACCGCCAAAGGTAAAGAAACTGTAAAATGCAGGTTGTCTGGGAAATGGTAAGTGTTAAGTTTAGTTAAGATATTTGGAGGTGCTAGAAGCAATAGCTAAAAGGGTGACTTGTTCAGGTACAATTGCAGAGAATTCTGAATCTCGGGCTAGAGAGACTGGATTTTACTGAGCAATTTTTGAATAGAGTAACAAAACAATGAAAATAGTATTTTAAGGAAGAGTCCCAATGTGCTATTTTTGAATGTACAGCATGAATTGAAGAAAATCAAGGTGTAGACATTCTAAGTTTAGATTGCAATTCAAGTTAAAGTCATAGGGGTCTGAAATAGAGGGAGCAGTCTATTTTTTTCCTCTTCCATTCATGGGCAGAATTATAAAACTAAAGCTTCAATCTTTTTCTTCCTACCACACATTGTCCCTGTCAGTTTCTTCATGAACTAGAATTCTAATGCTTTCCGCTCATCAAAAATTAATTAATAAATTATCTTAAATGGATTCCTGCTAATATATAGCTGGATAACATCTCAACTCCTTCAGTAGAAGAGTTTCTTCTTCAAAGTTTTTGAACCATGAATGTCTTTAGGAACTTAATGAAAACTAACAGTTTTCTCTTGAGAGAAAAATGAATGTTTACACTGAAATATAAAACGTCACAAATAATTTTAGTGAATTGCTACCTAGACTGACTCCTATACACAAATCCTTAGAAATACCATGATCTTTGGGCGCCTGGGTGGCTCAGGGCCTGAAAGCCTCTGCTTTCAGCTCAGGTCATGATCTCAGTGTCCTGAGATTGAGGCCTGCGCCAGGCTCTCTGCTCAGCAGGGAGCCTGCTTCCTCCTCTCTCTCTCTCTGCCTGCCTCTTTGCCTACTTGTGATCTCTCTCTTTGTCAAATACATAAATAAAATCTTTTTAAAAAAAGGAAAAAAAAAGATATACCATGATCTTGAGATCAGTACCCATACTTCCCAAAAAAAGTCATACTTTCACTGTGCAAATGAGGTCATTTGTTTGAGAGAAGAACTTTCAAGTGTCCCTGAAATCATACTGCAAAAACACCAACTTAAGTTTTGCCTATGAGAAATTCCACAGAACACAGAAATAGGTGGGCATAAAGAAAATAAGAGCTTTCTGCTTCCTTCCTTCTTTGCAGATTGAAAACACACTAGCAATCTTTTAAGAGGTCTCTTATAGTTACCATAAAAAAAGAATGTGCACATAGGAATAAAAATAATAAATTTACCTTTTTTTTAAAGGTTTTATTTCTAACAAATCTCTCCACCCAATGTGGGGCTCAAACTCACAACCCTGAGATCAAGAGTCACATGTTCTACTGACTGACTTAGCCAGGCACCCTTAAATTCACTTTTCATTTCCACATAAGACTCAATCCCAGCCAAGCCACATGTCTGGGGTGGGAGGGAGGCATGTGGAAGAGCAAGAAAATCCTTCTTCTTTGGGAGGGGGTCCAATAAGACCACCTATTTGTGCTTTCTCACATATGATCATAATGCCAGAGACCCACCACGAGCAAAGAGCATGCTGTGAGCTACTCTCACGGGTGGGGGCAGGGAGCAGTGATGATCCACCATTCCCTCTTTTGACCTCAAGCACACATTTGAGCTCTGGTTAAGCAAAGTTGGAGTACAATGTTGTCATGAAGCTATATTATAGTTTTACAATAAGTTAGGGAATATGTATTACTATGTAGGCCAGCTTGTCTTCCCTTGCACAGGACACTAACTAGTGATAGGAATTCAGGACCCAGCAATACAACCTTCCTTGGTTTACATCAACCTTTCTTTACATTATGAGGACAACCTGGTGACACTTAATTGAAATGTAAAAGAGCCACCTACTTGATAAGGCCTTAGAAAGGAGAGTGACTTGGACTAAATGTCCCTCTCCCCCAATTATTCACAGTTGAAATCTAATTCCCCATATGCAGTATTTGGAGGTGAGGCCTTTAGGAGGTAATAAATCATGTGGGTGGAACCCTCAGGAATTAGAATTGTGCCCTTATAAGAGGCCAGAGAACTAGCTCTCACTTTCTTTCCATCACATGAGGATACAATGAGAAGTCAGCAGCCTGGAACCAGGAAGAAGACCCTCACCAGCACCAAATCTTGCTAGAAACTTGGTCTGGGACTTCCAGCCTCTGCAACTATAAGAGACTAATTTCTGTTGTTTATAAGCCTGTGGTACTTTGTTACAATGGCCTGAAGTAAGACAAAGAGAAAAGAAAAATAAAATGCCAAATGCATTATTAAGGTCATGCTACTCATAGTCCACAGACCAGCAGCAGCAGCAGCATCACTTAGGAACTTACTGGAAATAAATAATCTTGGGCCCCACCCCAACATACTGAACTGCATACTACATATTAATGCTGAATTAGGGTACACCTTAATTGTTGCTGAATTAGGGTACACTATAAATTGTCACAATAAAATTAAAAATACAATGGCTTAAACAACGCAGGAGTTCATCCTTCTCTCACTGAACAGTCCAATAAAGGGAGCAGGTTTGGGGAGGTTCTGCAGCACATAAAACCCAACTTCCATCACTAGGTTTAAAGTATCTGCTGCTGTTTTTGTCATTTTCCATCCAAGGGGAGGAGAAAAGTCAAGAGCAACCCAGGCTCACTTCTTTCTCTTAGCAGTATGACCAGAAGTGCTAGTTTATATCCAGACCTCATTAACAGGGTTATACGTACAACAATGTTGACATAATGTGGATTTAGGTGAGGTGAGAACCATTATTGCAGGTTAGATGAAATTCATATTATCACAGACAAATCTGGTAAATGATGAAACACAGAGTTTGACAAAGGATGGTAGCATTACCTTATCTTAGAAAAACCAAAGTCTATACTCACACAGACACCCATATTTATCTGAGTATTTTGCCATATGCCTTGGATAGCTCATCACTAAAATGAGGACCAAATGTAAAGATGGTGCCTTCAGTTGGAGCACAGAGTTCCCACTATTTATAGCCACCATTATTAATATAGCTGTTTGTACAAAACAATTAGCAGTATAGATCATCTGAAATATAAAGTCAACAGAAAACCTTATTGCACGGTATAATTTATTACCCACTCCCACTGAAAGGTTCATAAGTAAATATATTTTCTTTCAGAATTACGTTCTATAACCAGAGCAATTTGTTTAACCACACTATGTTGATATGAGTCACTATGAAGTATGGCCTCATTATTTTAAATGCCATAAAATATCTGGTCATATATTAATCATAAGATCTTTATTAGCAAATTACTTTTAGAGCTATGGTGCCAGATAATTGAAAAGGTAAAAATGTTGCTCTAAAAATCAGCCCAAATCCTCTCTTAATTGCAGTAATCAATTTTCAAACTTTCCGATTTTAACTTTTGGAATTAAAAAAATTCTAGCTATTGAAATGAATGTTTAAGTAGAACTCATGAACTAGGTTAGAACAGTTTTACATACAATTCTACTTGCAAGGTGCTTTATAATCACTTTTTATCAGAGCCTCTTAATAAAAGTTCTATAAAATAGGTCAGTAATACATTCATAATTTTGCAAATGTAGATGATGAGGGACCTGCCTAAGGTTATACTGCACAGTGGTAGCAGTCACAGATGGGAGTTTTTAGACCCTGACATTCTGTTCTCCCACACCAACCCAAACCGCCTCACTACCCTGTAAATTATTGATTTAAAACCACACTGCTACCTTAATGAGCCAGGAGGGTGTTATAAAACTGTATGAATTTACTGATTCTGACCTGGTTTATATTAATAATGCCTTATATTTTTATAGTGCTTTATGATGTTCAAAGACATTTTCTATAATTTGCTTGCTTGAGCCTAATGCCCACACAAGGGAGTAACCAGAGTCCTGAAGAGAAACTCTGCCCAAGATAAGAGGTTAAGACAAAAGTCCAGTTGTCATGATTTATTCTTCCCACCTCTTTGCTGATCCCTCTACTTTATTCCAAGCATACTACCCTGAGTAACATACAGAAAAATGATCCAGTGTCAAGTCAAAGAAAAAGTAGTGCAAACATTTCAAGTATATTGCATCACTTACCTATTGGGTAAGTTCCTTAAACTCTCTGAGCCTTAGTTTGTTCATTGCTAAAATAGTGTATAATAATGCCTCTCTCATAAGTTTATTGGGAATAACAACAAGGTGACGCATGTGAGTGAGTAGTGCCCAGTACCTAGTTAGTGCTCAGTAAATTGAAGCATTTATCACAAAAGATGAGGAGGTTGATTTCATGGGTGAAGAAGTTTCAAGTTGAATTGCATTTAGTAAACCTGTATAACACAATACATTCATTTTTGAGTTGAATTTGATTACTGACTCTGGCCCTATTATCCCATAACCTTGGTTAAGTTATTTAACACATCTTTGTATTCAGTTTCCTTATCTGTAAGAATAATATGAAGTGAGAATACTACTTCGTATGGTTTTCTGAGATTAACATTGAATAATATATGTAAGGCAATTGCACCATTTATGCTGCATGCATTTGCTTATTAAATATATTGTTTTCATTTTCTCCTCAATTATGGGATGGGACACTCCATCAGGGGTCTTGGGTAAACCAGATCATTCCCTGGATAGTTCTTGGTATGCCCAGGAAAGAAGTCTAGCTGCCTCCTTCATAATTTTTCTGAAGTTAAGTCTTACTAAAGATACTGGTTACCAGAAAATTCATGGCCATTGCCTCATCTTTTTTTTTTTTAACAGCTTGAGATATAGTTCAGATACCATATAACTTGTTCATTTGTGTGTACAATTCAATGGTTTTTGTTTACTCAGAGTTGTGCCACCAACAACACTATCTAAATTTAGAATATTCTCATTTCACCTAAAGAAAACGTTTTACTCATTAGCATTCCCCATTCTCTGTCTCACTCCTTCCTTCCCAAGTTCTAGATAGTGACTAATCTATGTCCTGCTTCTATATATTTGCTTGTTATTTAAATATATATATATATATATATGAAGATGCACATTAAATATATGATATTTTGTGTCTGGCTCCTTTCACTTCAGTGTTTCCAATGTTCATCCACATGAGTACTTCATTCTTTTTTTTTATTTGTTCCTCCCTCCCAAAATTCTTTGTGTAGATATTCCATATTTTCTTTACTCATTCATCTGTTGATGGATATTCGAGTAGTTTGTAATCTTTTTAAATATTATAAATAATTCTGCTATGATAGGTACATATCTGTTTATAATTGGAATGGTTTCCAGATGAAACAACCCTTTTATCCTTGTAAAATATGCCTCTCTATCTCTAGAAACATTTTTTGTAAAAGTCTTGTTTCATACTACTACAGGCTCTCTAGCTCTTATGGTTACTATTTGCATGCTATATCTTTTAACATTCTTTTACTCTCAATATATTTGTATGTTTAAATCTAAGTGTGTCTCAGGGTACCTGGGTGGCTCAGTCTTTTTGTGTCTGCCTTCAGCTCAGATCATGATCGCAGGGTCCTGGGATTGGGCCCTGCATTGGGCTCCCTGCTCAGTGGGAAGCCTGCTTCTTCCTCCCCCACTACCCCTGCTTGTGTTCACTCTCTCACTGTGTCTCTGTTAAATAAAAAAATAAAATCTTTTACAAAATTAATTAAATAAATAAATATATAAATAACTCTAAGTGTGTCTCTTTTAGACAGCATAACATTGGATCCTGATTGTTCGATCAGCCTGACAATCTCTTTTAATTGTATCATTTAATCCATTTACAGTTAGTGTGTTATTATTTATTAGTTGGCTATATAAATGCTATTTTGCTTTTATTTCCATGTGTCTACTGCTTTTTTTTGCACTAAGCAAATATTTGGTAGCATAAAATTTTAGTTACTTTAATGATTATTAACTATATTTACTTTTTGAGTTATTATCTTGGTGCTTGCTCTCAGGCTTAAAATGTTCATCTGCTGGGGTGCCGGGGTGGCTCAGTTGGCCAGGTGTCCAACTTTTGATTTCAGCTCAGGTCATGATCTCATGATCTCAGGGTCCTGGGATCTGCCCCCCTTGGGCTCCTTGCTCAGCAGTTAGTCTGCCAGAGATTCTCTCTCTCCCTCCCTCACTATAACTCCCCCCTGCTTGTGAACTCACTCACTCTCTCTCTATAAAATAAATAAATAAATCTTTTTAAAAAATGTTCATCTACTTATCACACTACATTTATACTAATTTCAGAAATATTTAGAAATTATAGTCCTTGTTTCTCTTCCCTTCTTTGTGCTCTTAGTATATACATATTGTACCTACATCTATGAAGAATTCAAAAGCAAACTTTTATTATTACTTCACATAATCATATATTTTTAAGAAGTTAAAAAAGAAAGCAGAGCAATGATATATTTATAGAATTTATTACATTGATTTTCTTAATTACCCTTTCTAATTCTCTTCATTTCTTATGGACACTTGCAGGTGTCATTCCCTTACTAAAATAGAGTTTTACAACTTTTTGCCATCTGCCTTCTTTGTTGTGCTATTTTGAAATTACTACATTTCTGTATATTATAGACCTCACAATTAATTAAATTGTTTAAGTCAATGAAAAGAAAAGGTAATCAAATTAATTTGTCTTTTATAATTACTACATACTTATTTTTCCAGAGCTCCTCATTTTTTCACGTGGATTTACTTGAAGTATTATTTGGTCACATGCTTTCAGCCTGAAGATTTTCAATATTTCTTGTAAGATAGGCCTACTAGAAACAAATTCTCCCAGTTTTGGTTTATTCGGGAACTTATTTATTTTATGGGAAATGTCACCTTCATTTTTGAAAGACATTGAAAGATGATTGATAGTCTCCCACTCCCCACCCTCAGGATCTAGTATATGTCTTACCACTGCCTTTAGCCACCCTTGTTCCTGATAGAAAATCAGCTGTTCTAGTATTGAGAGTCCACTTATAGTATATGATGAGTCACTTTTTCTCTTTCAAGATTTTCTCTTTCTCTTTGTCTTTCAACATATTGACTATGCTGGGTTTGGGTGTGGATCTCTGTGTTTATCCAGAATTGGACTGAATTTTTTGAATTGGAGTTCACTTTTTGGATATGTGGATTAATTTTTTTTAATCAAATTTTGGAATTTTTCAGCTATAATTTTTTTTTAAATTTTTTTCCTCTTTTCTTTTTCTTCTCTCCTGGCAGTCTCAGTACACACTCAGTATATTTATGGTATATTAAGTTTCTTGGAGGTCCTGAACATATTTCTTAATTATTTCTTCTTTATGTTCTTTACATTGTGCGTTCTAAGAAATTAATTATTTCTTCTTTATGTTCTTTACATTGTGCGGTTGACTCTTTCTGCTCATGCTCAAATCTACTTTTCACCCATAATGTGAATTCTTCATTTCAGCTATCAGACTTTTCAAACCCAGAATTTCCACTTTTTAAAAGTTTTTTCTCTTTATTGATATTTTCTTAAGTAAGATGTTGTCATCAAGTTGCTGTAATCCTTTATAAATTGAGCGTATTTATAAGCTGCTTTGAAGTCTTTGTTAAGTCCAACATCTGATTCTCTAAAAGGTAATTTATATTGCCTATTTTTTTTCCTTTGAATGGGTCACATTTTCCTTTTTCCTTATATATCTCATTTTTGATGTTGAAAATTGGACATTTTTGGTAATACATTGTAGCTGCCATTTGTAGATACTGTTCTTCTCCCTCTGGGGATTATTGTTGTTTGCTCCGATCCAAAAATATCTACCTTTTACTGTCTCTTTCCCTGGGTATCTCTGTTACACTTCTTGTTCTGGTCTCACTGATCACTCCTTGATTGCTTCTTGATGGTTCCTTTTTCCCTTCATTGCATTAAACCTTTCTCATATGTTTTTCTTTATCTTTCCTTGGAACTTCTGACTTTTGTCTACATACTCACTATTGGTATTTTCATTTACTCCTGAGGTTCCAGGTTTGAAGTGTCAGTTATCCTTGACTCATTTCCTTGACTCATTTCTCTATTAAGCTTCCACACCACCATTTGATAAGTCCCTTTGAATCTACCTCTCCAACATCTGTAATTCTTCATCATTTTCTCTTACACCTATAAATAATACCTTGAATTGTCTCCTGCCTTTAGTTTCCATCACTATTTTACATAATACTGACAGAATATTCTTCCGTAAGTACAATTGGATTAGGACTATCCCTGCAGTCCCTGTACCGAAATCTACAGAAAGAAAGAGATAGGGAGAGAGAAATGGGAGAGAGAAAGGGATGAAGGAAGGGGTAAGTTCAGACTCTGGACTTCAAGCTACCTTTACCTTCTAGTCCAAAACATATTTTTCTCTATCAACATCCATTATGTATCAAAGGATGGTTTCACTTACTTGGGTACATAAGGGGTAATATAGAAGACAGTAGGAGAAGGAAAGTAAATGGGAAGTAGGGTAATTCAGGGAATGAAACAAAACATGAGAGACTTTGGACACAGAAACAAACTGAGGGACTTGGAGGGCGGGGGTGGGGGAATGGGAGAGCCTGGTGGTAGGTACTGAGGGCACCTATTGCATGGAGCACTAGGTGTAGGGCATGGACAATGAATCTTGGAACACTGAAAAAATAAAATAAATTTAAAGTTAAAAAAATTTTAAAAATGCATACAAAAAAAAAAAAAAAGGATGTGTTCCACTTGCACATCTATGTATACAAGGTCACCTCCATCTAGGTACTTGCTCCTTATCTCTTGCCTAGTGAAATTTTCTCTGTCATTCAAGAACATTCTCAGATGGATGGAGCTGCTCCTCATTCTATAAACTGGAATCAATTTCTCTCTCTCAACCCACATAACATTTGGTTGTATCATTTGTATGTTACAGTTAAATAATATAAGGTTGTCGGTATACACATTTCAGTTCTTCTGCTCCTTGAGGGTGGATATTATTTTATTTATATCATGATACCAAGCACATTAAACATTCATATTTATATAAAAGTGAATTTATTCAAGAGGGTCTCAGATAATAATTATTATACTGCCACTGAGAACATACCCATCTGATTAGTTTTATTTTTTAATATGTAAGCAATGTTTATTTTCTATTGAAGTTAGTTGACACATCTGATGGCTTTTAACCCTTTCACAGTAGCCAGGTTGGAAAGTTCCACATTTAATCTAACAATGTCACCACATTTGTAGTATTTGTGAATAATCTGAAATCAACCAGCCGACTCTCCGCCAGCCCTCCATAGGTCATGCATGGGGAAAGTGGACCAGGGAGGTGAGTGCCTGTGGCACCCTGCAGTTGCAGGGGGTGAATTCAGAGAAACAAGATGCTGCCCCGTGAGATCCTGGGGGCAAGGTGAGCGGCCTGACCTCTCCGTAGTGTGATCAGAGGACTGATCACCCCAACCTACCCCAGGTCTGCGGAACTGATCAAGAAAGCAGTCCTAAGTGAAGTTCTCCTCCAGTGGGGAGGAAACCCCAGGCCATTCAGCCTAGGCTTTGCGTGCACAAGTAGCGGGGCTATGAGCCTCTCAGGGAAAGGCACACAGCCACACCCAGCAGAAAGAAGTAAGTGATGCCAGTAAAGACCCACATTTATCACTATGGAGCCCCTTCTAGGTTAAATCCTCAAAGCACTCCTATGACCATAGCCACATAATGTCAATAGTTCATTCATCTGTCCATTCCATGGTGGGGAAGATGATTGGAACAGCAATGCAAAAAAAAAGCTAAAGTGAGAGTGACCAGGCTTGTTTTGGATCTCTATTTATTAAAGTGCTTTATTGGGGCTCCTGGGTGGCTCAGTTGGTTGGACGACTGCCTTCGGCTCAGGTCATGGTCCCGGAGACCCGGAATCGAGCCCCGCGTCGGGCTCCCTGCTCGGCGGGAAGCCTGCTTCTCCCTCTCTCACTCCCGCTGCTTGTGTTCCCTCTCTGGCTGTGTTTCTCGCTGTCAAATAAATAAAATCTTTAAAAAAATAAAATAAAATAAAATAAAGTGCCTTATTAAGTGATGCTCTTCAGCACTGCACAGTTGCAGACATTGTGCTTCTCAAAGATTTCCTGTTCCACAAATAAAGTGTGTGAAACATGAACTGGCAGAGATCATTTTCAAAGTTGAATAAGTCATAGATCCAGTGAACAGAAAACACTGTCTACCTACCTGGAAATTCCAGTCGATTTGGAAACCAACTACCTAACCAAACATTTGGAAGAACTCAATAGCTCTTCAGCACATGAAGGAGGATTGAAAGAAGGAGCCAACGGGAAAGATTTACAAGTTTGCTTTAAAAAAAGAAATTTTTCTAAGTTTCATTACAAACTGTCCAATTTCTCTTCTGGGATTTATAGAGTAGGTAAAAGTAAATGAAGTAAAGGCCTGGTTAAAATTCTTCATAAAAGTTTAAGGTCATGTTTTAAATTTCCTTTACATTAAACAATTTCCCCTTACAAAAGTGTGTCTAGCAATCCCCTGCAGTGTTTTGTAAGCTCAGTTTTTGAAGGTATATATTTTTTTTAATTCAAAGTGATCTTGAATTTATCTTATTCTTAATTCAAAATAATTGAATTTGGGGAGGAAAAATCTTTTCATATAAAACAGATATGACTTCATTAAGTGAATATTTATTTTTGGTGGCATATTGTCAAAATTAAATTTTTTTCTCTGATTTAACCAGTTATAAATGGAAATAATCAGCATTTGATTGGGATCAGACTTTTATCAGATTAAACTCTGTATTAAGAATGTTGACATATGGGTGAGCCTGGGTCGCTCAGTCATTAAGCATTTGCCTTCAGCCTCAGATCATGATCCTAGGGTACTGGGATTGAGCCCCACATGAGGCTCCCTGCTCCACCAGAAGACTGCTTCTCCCTCTCCCACTCCCCTTGCTTGTGTTCCCTCTCTCACTGTCTCTCTGTCAAATAAATAAAAATATTTTAAAAATAATGTTGACATATAGAAAATAAAACTTGAAAATTCAAAAAAAAATCTAAAATCAAGTTGTTTTTGGTTTTTTTGTTTTCTTTTTTTCTATGGGTAACTATAACACATAATGCAGTACCTGACATATAATAGGTCTATCAGTAACTGTTAAATGACTAAATGAACAAAAAAATATTTTTGGCTTACCTTCTTTGATTTGTGGCTCTAAGAAGTGTCTTTAATAATAGCAAATGTTTGGGATTTTTCTTGTTTGTTATTGTTGTTGTTTTAAGATTTTATTTATTTATTTGACAAAGAAACACAGCTAGAGAGGGAACACAAGCAGGGGAGTGAGACAGGGAGAAGCAGGCTTCCCATTGAGCAGGGAGCCTATATGGGGTTCGATCCCGGGAACAGGATTATGACCTGAGTCGAAGGCAGACTCTCAATGACTGAGCCACCCAGGTGACCCAAATGTTTGGATTTTTGATGATGACTTCTCCTTTCTTAAAAATAGTCAAAAATAGTGAAGTAAGTTTGGTGCATAATATTAGTAATCAAACGTATTAAAGCAATTTTTAACTGCAATGAAAAACAGCAAAGAAATTGGTTTTTCTGTCAATTCCAAAATCTTTTTTTTAACTAATTCACCAGGCACAGTATTTCTTTAGTCATAACTTATATTAATTCCATTAGAAGCAATTAGAAATAATTGGTTTCTGTTGTTGCCTATTTTGTACTCTGATTTGTTATTTCAATGAAACTACTTAAAAGCTTATTCCCTTGTGGGCTCCCTGTGTGGTTCAGTCAGTTAAACTTTTCCCACTCTTGATTTTGCCCCAGGTCATGATCTCACGGTCATGGGATCAAGCCCCATGTTAGGTTCTATGATTAGTAAGAAGTCTGCTTGAGATTCTATCTTCCTTCTCCTTCTGTCCCTCCCTCTGCTTGTGCTCTCTCTCTCTCTCTTTCTCTCTCAAATAAATGAATAAAATCTTCAAAAAACTTACTCCTTTGTCTATTTTTTAATGTTATCTGACAATATTTGAACCAATTCAAGTAATAAAACATATGTATTTAAATCACACTTCATATGAAGTCAGGATTGGATACCATGGTCGATCAGGCTCTGTGAATGCATGGGTTTATAAACAGGAACTGCATGTATATGATTCAGTTAAAATTCAGATAAATCTTCTTTACATAGCTTCATATACATCTAGGGAAGATATTATGACAAACTAAAGCATTAACACAATTCATAATAGTCAATTTTGGACAGTTGTTTGTCTTCCTTGCCCTTTACCAAACAAAATACAATGATTTTGTATCATTGTATGATTAAAAATGTACATGTAAGAGAAGCTGAATTTTTAGGGAAAAGAATAGGTCCAATGAGTTTTAGAAGCAGCAGATACTTAGGATGGTTTATATATAGCCTGTCTGCAAGGACAGTGACAGAATAAGAGTGCTCTACGATTAATAGGGATAAAACTTTTCCCTTTCTATTATTTTATAGTTCTGTTATTCTAAAAGATAAGAAGCAGTAAAACCTGTATGTAATCTGGAGGATATTTATTTTACTCCAAACGTACTTGACATTTCATCAAATCATTAGCTCCACATAGCAAAGTATATGCCATGTTATTTTCTCTGAACCTGTGTCACAATTTTTTAAAAGATTTTATTTATTTATTTGACAGAGATAAACACAGCTAGAGAGGGAACATAAGCAGGGGGAGAGGGAGAAGCAGGCTTCCCACTGAGCAGGGAGCCTGATGCATGGCTCAATCCCAGGACTCCAGGATCATGACCTGACCTGAGGGCAGATGCTTAATGATGGAGCCACCCAGGCACCCCCATGTGCCACAATTTTTTACATAATTCCATAATTTACTTGGTATGTAATTCATTTTTGCTGAAATGAACACATTAGTTTAAAATATTGGGATGAGAAGTATATTCTAATTTGGAAACACTAATATATTAGATGATGCAAATTCAATGCTGCTTCTCCTCACAGTCCAACATTACTTAAGGGTATTCCATAGAACACTTTATACCTATTCCTTAAGAAGAAGAAAAAGAAGAAGAAGAAGAAGAAGAAGAAGAAGAAGAAGAAGAAGAAGAAGAAGAAGAAGAAGTTGTTGTTGTTTCTGCATTCAAATAAACTATGAAATTTAAATATCTTCCTTAGCTAGTCATAGTAGTTTTGGTCCAAAGTGTCACTGAAATGTCCTAAAATGAAGAAATCAGCTTAACTGTTTTATTCAAGTTCCCCCTCCCCCAAAAAAGTATTTCTATCCCAGAAATTCTTTTGAAAGGAATTCCTATTAACATTTCACAAACATTCTGTAGCATCTACTTTGAGAAAGGCTGCCAAGCATCCATTTCTGAAATACACAGCTGTGCTATTTAGCCCTATGTAGTCTAGAAGAATCTAGAGGGGTATGAAGAATTTCTGGCTCATGGTTTGCATAAGCTTGTGTTGTCAGATCATTCTCCTCCAAGGACTTCAAATGATCGCATACTCTGGTTTGGCTGCCCAATAGTGGAAATCGCACCACAGATGCTGTTCGACTTTAAGGCAATCCTGTCTCTCTTCTACTACAGTTAAGAAGACTTGTTGGCTTTTTTCCACATTCTGCTCCCATTCACAGATGAGCATTAGAGAGAATTTGGAAATGGGAGGCCTTTATGTCTGCTGTGCACAGGGTCAATTCAGTGTGGCAGCTATGAGCCGGTGACATAGACTTATATTGACACAACCCACTTTTTTGCTGCAGAATCACAAAGTGAAAGCACCCGGGGCTCTTCTGCCGTTTTCAATAAGATACGAATTTTTCTCTTCCTTGTATTAAGCAGAGATCTGTCATCTTGACTTGTACACTAAATGGTCCATTCTGACTGCCTTGTTTGTGTCCAATCCCAGCCAGAATCCAGAAACATGTGTTAACATTCGGCATGTTTGGGGGCTAGTTGGAAGGGCCTGAGGCAAGACTCCCTGATGCCTGCTGGAGGCTAGTCAATAATCATTAGCCCTTCAAGTGGTGGATGCCCAACATAAACTGTACTTATTTATTTAAAAAAATCTTTACTTTAAGCCACAGGGAAAGGCATTTTAGAGAAGGCAGTATTCCTGCAGTTATGAGATTGTAATAAAGACACAGTTATGTGGGAGGGGGAGGCACAGAAGGGGCTCTGTTCAGAAAGAATAGGAAGTCATTGAAATTAATTAATGAAGCTATGTATAGCAATGTTACTTAGGATCTTCACAGTTAGTTTTTCATAGTCAACTTTCCAAAGTTCATCACTCACACCAAAAAAAAAGGTCTCTTTGCAAAGGGGAATCATCAATATGCAAAATAATACATCGAGCTCTTCTATATGTGAAACACTCCATTGGTTAAATTAAGAAATTAAATATGATCACTAACTTGGTGCTTTCACTCTGAAAGAGACAAACTAAGGACATTGCAATTAATAAAAGAATATACAGAAACACAGACAACTTTGTAAATATTGGTCACATCTAAGTTAAATAAGATATCTTTTCTATAGCACAACTTTTTCTTTATTTCAGTAGTGAAAAATGAAGAATATTTATTGTCTACAGGGCTTACTGAATAAGAAATGATGCATTTATTGGTATTTTTTTTACCCCTTTTAAATCTTTTCCACATTCTAATGTTGTAACACATGCTACACCATCTATAAGACAGGGAAGCCCATCAAATTAGCTCTGAAGTACATGTGCATTCATTCATCCTTTAATAAAGAAAAACTTTGTGATTCTCCACTTTGAACCCAGCTCTATGCCAGGAAGATTCCTCCTAATACAGGGACTAAAATTTCCAGCCAATAAAGATAACTAGCAATGTAGCTATTGGAGTACATTTCCCAAAGAGTAGATAAATATTAAGAATCTCAAACCTAAGTTCATTAATTTGTTGGATTTTATTGATATACTTTATGCATAATATTCGCATCCATTTTCAACCCAAGAATATGAATTATTATGCATTTCTTTTGGCCTATTTTTTAGGCCCTTATTCAGATAACATTTCCACTTGAAGCTTTGTATAAAAGGCATTCCCTGTGGAACTGAGTTTCTCCCTGTACTTGGATTGAGAAGCCAGCAAGAAGGAAATAAGGCAAAGATGAAATAAAAGGATCCAGGGAGGAAGTACAAGGACTCGGGATGAAGGCAGAGAGTCAGAACTGCCACTAGGCTGAAGCCAGGGTGGAGCCAAGCACATGCAAAATAAAGAGCTTTGGAGGTAAGCCATAATACATTCAATCAGAATCCATATGAAGCATCAAGATGCAAAGCAGAAAGATGGGAGAGAGCTACAAAACAAGACAGAAACAAGGATTATCTGAACAAGGAAATGGGACCTGAAGGAAGGGAGTGGGCAGACCACAAACAGATTCACTGAGACTTTGGTGTGAAGTTCTCAGTTAATTCTGGTGGTGACATTAGATTATTAAGATTATTAGATTATTAAGAAAGGTAAATTGGCAAAAATAGGGAGGACTGGGTAAAGGGCATGTGGGTGGCTCAGTGGGTTAAAGCCTCTGCCTTTCTGCTCAGGTCATGATCTCAGGGTCCTGGGATGGAGGTCTGCATGAGGTTCTCTGCTCCGCGGGCAGCCTGCTTCCCCGCCCCCCCGCCTGCCTCTCTGCCTACTTGTGATCTCTCTCTCTCTGTCAAATAAATAAATAAAATCTTAAAAAAAAAAAAAGAAAGAAACAGACGTACATTATAGGCAAGGAAGGCACAAAACTCAGATGTGAATATTCCAATTTCCACTAATTATTATTTATGCTACTTTAAGCAAATTGCCTATCTTCTCTCAGAGTTCTAGGGTTCTTTATCTGAAAAATGATAATCCATCTTATCTCACTGCTTATGACAGGATTAAATAACAATGTGCAATGTAATGTGCAAAACAGTAATTAGGATATATAAGTATGTAGTAGTAAATGGTCAGCTGGTGTTGTTAATTTTTCTAGGATTTATTTACTTATTTGAGAGAGAGATCATGAGCAAGAGGGGCAGAGGGAGAAAGGGAGAAAGAGAGAGTATCTCAAGCAGATTCTGCACTGAGCATGGAGCCTGACATAAGACTAGATCCCAGGACCGCAAGATCATGACTTACACTGAAACCAAGAGTCTGACCCTTAGCCAACTGTGCCACCCAGGCACCCCTGTTAATATTTTTAATTTGACATTAATAATATCATAGAAGAACTTTTAGTTCCTATAGACATCTGAGGAAAAATGAGAAGAAAATAAGTATTCTAAAGCCCATAGTCAAGTCAGAGCTCAGCATAGCTTTGAATTTCATTCACTTGCATTTTCTTTTCTCTCCCCGGGTGTGAAAACGTAGAATGATGATCAAGGTCAATACAGTATGAAGAAACATATATATGGAAAAGTATGGTAGGAATCATCAGAGCACAATGTGCAGTATATAGGGAAGACCTATTCTAAGGTCCTGATAATAAAATGAGAAACTATCCAGAATCTACAAATCCATAATATTTAGGGGTCATTTCAATGCAACTTGTATTTAAAGGATGTATTTAAATGAGTGGTGCTGGACTCTTATACTTAAACCTGACATATGAAGGCAAAATGATTAAGAAATTAAAAACTTCTGTGCTTTATTTGATTCACTTCAACTCTAGCTCAACTCTGGGCAGAAATTCCACTTTTCTTGAGGTATTATAGCTCTGATGTTCTAGTTCTTTTTTTTTTTTTTTTTTACCAATGTGTTTTAAAAGGTATTGTAACCAGTCATAAATTAGAGATGAATTAGAGTTATTTGTCTTTCTTCCCTTAGCAGAGTGGTTTGCAGAGAATAAACCACAATTTTGACTGGATGGGTTAACAGGGGCTCTTGTAGTTACCAGGATCCATCTCTTACTGTTATATTACCCTTCATACGTAGTCTGACATGTAAAAAAATGTGAGACCTACAAATTTGAATTACATGATGATTGAATTGCTGCTGGGTTTACTTTCTGGCAGTTTAACTTTTATTTGATTTTAAGATTCCTATAATAAAATCCCATATTTTCACTACTAGACTTGAGTTCCTCCTCCAAACATATCTGGACATCCAGTATGGTCTTTCCTATTTTGGTGACAAATTCCAAGTATATCAGGAAAGTATAATTAAAAATTCTCCCTTTCATAAACTGTTATATAATTTGCAAACCAGTGTTTCTAAGTTTGAATGAACAGCTCTTCTGCAATCCTAAAAAGTAACTTTTTTTTTCTTTAGCTCTTTATAAACACACACAGGCACAAACACTCACGCGCGCACACACACACACACACACACACACACAGATATACACACACAGCGTACTACATGAACTATGGAGCAAAAAGTCATAACCTTAAATCAACCTTGGCCAATTAGAGTTCTGTTAATACAGATGTATTTTGCTGATCTACTCTCTCAAGGAGTTTTTTTAGGAAAAACTAAATTGCAGCACATTTATAATTCAGCATTATTCTCTCAGATTAGAATTGTTTACCGCATGTGTCAGAATGGGATTGCTAACAGAATAGAAAAAAGCAATCAAATCTTTTTTCATGGACACTATACAGAAGCCCTGCTGGGGACAAACCCAACCAAAAACTATGGCATCAGTTTGGGAAAAACCCTTTCCCAAAACTATTTCCAGAAGCCGGGATATGGAAAGAGAGAAAACTGCTAAAGAAAAATCATTTGTGGGGCTGTCTGGGTGGCTCAGTGGGTTGACATACGGCTCTCAGTTTTGGCCCAGGTCATGATCTTGGGGTCATGGAATGGAGCCCCGTGTCTGGCTTGTATTCAGTAATGAGTCTGCTTGAGATTCTCTCTTCCTCTTTCTCTGCCCCTCCCTGTCATGTTCTCTCTCTCTCTCTTTCTCTCAAATAAATAATAAATCTTAAAAAAATATTTTGCAATCATATCAAAACATAAAGCAATGATTCTGCTTAGAGAGGCTCTCTGAGTTTGTAATAGCAGTTTCAATTCCATTATCCTTAATAAATTGGAATGTACTCAGGGCAATAAAAGTGGAGGCAGAAAAGCAAGGTTCATGTTTAAGTAGTGCCCAAAGGCCCTAAAGAGTGTGAGGAGAGATGCTGAGGGAAAGAGGCAATGAGTGCCTGCAATGTAAGAGCCTGGGTGTCTCGTGAACAAGAATCAGAAGAACGTGTGTATGAGTTGAATTTCTGTTCAAACCATCCAGATCTACGAGGCTTCTGCCAGGTTTTCAGTATCTACAGGTGGACTAAAATGGGTTAGCCTCACATTTTCCAACCTTTCCCCAGGGAATTATCATTCCAGTGTCTTTGCTTGCTCCTGACTTCAATTCTTTTTCTTTCCCTGTCACTTCTTGCCTCTTCAGTTCTATATCCAAGCAGTTTTTCTCACTGTGATCCAGACAACTATCCCAGATGGATCACCCGCTGAAATGCCCCCTAACTCAGCCCTCCTCCTCTCTGTATTATGGACTGGATCGCTGCATAGAAAGAGATAAATACATAATGGAGCAGAAAAGAATGCTCATTGGAATGTTCACCAGCCAGCTGCTGTGGCTCAGTCTTTCCTTCTCAGTTTTCTCATTTTGCAGTGGAAACCTCCTTTGGGTGGATAGTTTTCTAGTTTCCTTTGGCGTGGGTCAAAACCCCAAATAAGGAAGCCAAATATCCCAAATACTCTGTCTTTCAAACAGGTCTATAGAACCCAAATCAGGAAATAGTAAAAATAAAAATGAACAAAGGGAAAGATGCAATGTCTTTATTCTTATCAGAAGTTATCCAATCAATACATATTTATCTCAGTTTTGTTACCTGTGCTGCCCTGATTTCTTCATCACAACATCAAGAAAAGACTTTTCTTCCTGACCCTCCACAGGAGGCCAGAGGATCAACATTGCAATTCACATTTGTAAACCGCCTCAGTATTTCCAAGCTTTATCTAAACTACTATCTCATTATAGATTAGGATTGAGTAGGGACCATCTGGTCCAACCTATCATTTCTCTCCATATTCTGCAATAAAGCAAAAGATAGCAAATGTTTTCTGTACACGTTAAATAAATATTTCAGGCTCTGCACACCATCCTGTCTCTGCTGTAGGTTGCAAGTAGCCACAAACAGTATGTAAACAAATGTGAGTTAAGAGTTCCAACAAAAATTTATAAAAATGGGTGGAGGGCTGGACTTGGTCTATGGTCTATTATTTGCCAAGCCATGCTGTAAAGAGTTTCTTTACTAATTTCTAAATATATCTTGTGTTTTCTCATCTCTTTGTACTTTTGCAGTGACTGTTGCTTAGCCTGTATGTCCCTTTGTACAGACTAGAAAAAGGAAAAATGTGCCTCTTCTGGGACAATAATTTTGATAGAGACCAGCCTTTCAGGAGAATGAATTAGAAAAAGATTTTCAGCTCTTTCAGGGTCATATTCAAGTATCTCACAATAAAGAACTTAACAAACAATTAATATTGCTGATTTTGATAAAGAGGAAACAATACAGCTTCAGAAATACCTTATGTCCTTTGAACTTAGAACATCAGATTAATCCTTATGCATCTAAATTGCTTTCCAGATTTATGTTTATAAGGAAATAAAAAAGGGTTGTAGCAATTCACAGTTCCCAAATACAGAGTATGGGAGGCCAATGTAATAATTTTTATTTTTTAATTTGCAGCATCTGAAACTTCATTTGTTTGGAGATTTATGCCATAAATGGACCTCCCCCAGAAAGACAAAGCTCATCTTCAATATAATATACCAACAAACCAGAACTGTTTTTTCAAGGCTCTACTGCTGGAAGATGTGACAACCCTTGGTCAATCGCATAGATTCTGCTTGGACTTTGGACCTAGAGCCTCATAACACAAGAAAGGACACATTGCAGAACCACTCTTGAGGCCACAAGCTATACCTATGGTTCAGAGGCGGTTGCTAAGACTGTAGGGTAGGTAGTAGTTTCTTCAGACAGGACCTCCCTTGTGATTTTATCTGTGATTAGGTCTGCTGTTTAGTTTCTCTTGTTTTGCTCATTATATGAGCTTGGTTTTCCAGTCTTCTTGTACACTTTATGAACTCCTTAATAATTTCCCAATAAAATGCTTTTATCTGACAAATCACGGAGATGCTTGTAACTAAGGATGTTGGTTGATACAGCCTTTTCCTCCACATTCTCATCAATAGATGTGGTAGGCTCATTAAAATTTTACCAATGTGATAAAAAAAATATATCTCATTATTGGTATAATTTTTAGTTGCCAGACTCCTCGAGTAATTAGACTCGTTTCTTTATTGATTTTTAGCCATTTAAATTTCCTAGAATTGCACTTACTTATCATCTTTACCCAATAAACTTTACCATACTCTTCAATATCAGATTTTTTATTTTTTCTTTACTTATTTTCAGGATATTATTTATAATGTTGATAATGCTATGCTAGCTTTTTTAAACCTGGAATTTGTTTTTGATGCATTGTATAAAGAGACACTCCAAGGTGGGGGTAGGGATTATTATCATTACATAGCTGACTAATTAACTCAACAACATTCTCAGACTTTTTCTCCTTTCTCTACTTCTTTGAAAGACTTGACAAGACTTTTGTTTGTTTTAATAATTCTAAATCTCAAAACATTTATCAGAATACTTTTTTACCATGTAAGTTAAAATTCCCTAATTATGACATCTCTATTCAGTGTGATCATTATACACAATGCATTACTCTTAGGAAAATAAGAAAGAATGAGAGACTTGATAGTATTTTATAGTAATAAGAGTCTGCAGTTGAGAAAGGAATACATCTTACTTACTATTTCATCTGATAAAGCACAAAGTCCTGATAATAAAAGTTAATCACACAAGAAGTTGGTCAATGAAAGAATCTGGAAGCAAGGGAAACAATAAGAGCCTGAAAATCTACATGAAGTGCATGCAAGGATGAAAGTCTTATAGACCACTGAATTTCTTGTCTGGAAAGCTACAGAGAGAGACTTATCCAGGTTTGTGTTTTGGTTTTTTGGTTTTTGGTTTTTGTGGGGGTTTTTTGGTTGCTGTGTTTTTTGTTTGTTTGTTTGTTTGTTTTTTTTTTTGAGAGACTTATCCAAAACTCTTGCATGAAATAAGTGGACAAAATTCATTCTATGGCTAGGTAAGGTTTTGTGTTACCTATAAAATTGCAAATATTAAGAAAAACATGAAGTCCAATACTAATATATACAAGCTACTGGTTGAGAGATTATGGGTCCAGTCTGAAAAAATGTAAAACAATGTTGAGTTAGATAAAATTCTGGAAATGTCCAGCTAAGGTATGATCAATCTCCAGAGTAAGGCAGACGAAGGTAATAGTTATGCCAGTAGACTTCAACAGACACTGCCAGGAAGTTGGTAGTAGTTCAGATAACTTTACACTCTTCACACTGTTGATAAATTTTACTTTATGAGTTACTGTCACTTCTTCATACTGGCTCTTCAGAATCCTTCCATTCTGAAAGTTTTTTTATTTATTTATTTTATTTTTTCAGTATTCCAAGATTCATTGCCAATGCCCCACACCCAATGCTCCATGCAATAGGTGCCCTCAGTACCCACCACCAGACTCTCTCATCCCCCCACCCCCTCCCTCCAAGTCCCTCAGTTTATTTCTTGTCCAAAGTCTCTCATGCTTCGTTCCTCTCCCTGAATTACCCTACTTCCCATTTCCTTTCCTTCTCCTACTGTCCTCTATATTACTCCTTATGCACCACAAGTAAGTGAAACCATGTGATACTTGACTTTTTCTACTTGGCTTATTTCATTCAGCATAATCTCTTCCAATACAGTCCATGTTGCTGCAAAAGTTGGATATTCATCCTTTCTGATGGAAGCATAGTACTCTATTGTATATATGTACCCATTATGAAAGTTTTTTATGTGAGAAGCAGCTCATAAGCTTTTACACAACCATCTGTGACCAATCACTGTGACTGTTTGGCTTGAAATTACAATCTTAGAAGGTCAATGATTTGTTTTCCTATCTCTTGAGATGTTAAACATAAGATGCCAAAAATATGAACTTTAACCTATGTGGAAAATTTCCTTTTTATATATTGTTTTTTATTTTATAGCATAATTTGGGGATGACATCTCTCAACAAAAAAGAGGTTACATGGGAAAAATTCTTCCTCTCCAGCTTTATTTCATAATGAGCGGGAATAAGAGTTGAGAACATATACTAAGAAAGTACGATTTAGCATTGTCACATTTTATTCACAAGCTAAAATGACTAATGGAGAGAATAGTGATTTAAGCAGAAAGAAATCATTATTTATCTCACCAGAAGTAAACAAT
Source organism: Spilogale gracilis (assembly GCA_004023965.1). NCBI lineage: Eukaryota > Metazoa > Chordata > Mammalia > Carnivora > Mephitidae > Spilogale > Spilogale gracilis. The sequence goes on from PITA01006345.1 coordinate 27,382, forward strand.
GACCTAAGTAGAAGGAAACAATGAAGCACAGAATTACCTCTAACATTCTGTAAAGATTAACTATAGTCTTAATTTGGTGGGGAAAAGTATAGAAAATATATTGAATTATCATTCCAAGTTCTTGGTGGAAACATGATCTTTACTATAATATCCCAGTATGGAGAAAAAAACTTACTACATGATAAATAGTTTCTGTCTCAAGAAACAGTTTCCAAAGGTAATTCAAGAATATGCCTAAATAGATAAAATTACAAATATATTCAAGATAAAAATAATAAATGTAAAAAAATCTTATAATCTAACATTTCCTTTAAGTGTTTATTTCGCATGACTTTAACAAATGTTTTTAACCAATTAAAGGTAGGATGTTATTGACATAATATATTGAAATGTTAACATTTTAGTATTTATAGTGCTTTAGTTCACAATATTGTATAATTAGTAATTATTTCAGAGGCTATATTTTGTTCTTCTCACAACTTTTTAATTAGAGGAGAATGGAACTTGGCAGCTTCATCTGGGACACTTTAGAAAAGGAGGTCAGTGCCCTAGGATGAACCCAGTCCCTGACTGACGGGTCAGAGTCTTTTCACTTAATTAAACCCATGGAGGGAAGTCCTCTTTGGGTTTGTGTGAAGGATAAAGAGGAAGTATAAGACTGCCTTTCCTTGCCGTGCTTGTGTGAAAGGCTGCTTTAGATCCATTGCATTCAAGATATCCCCACTTCCACACCCTCAGGCACACACTCCTCCTAGGGGCCAGATATGGAGAAAATCTGGCAGAAGGCATTGCTGGAGTCTGTTCCTGTTACCCTGATAATTTGCTTTTTTGCAGTACTTGTAAACCATCAGTTTTAGCTTTGCAAGCACACAGCCCACCCACTGAGGCAAAGTGTTCTTTTCCTGACTAAGCATATGCCTGAATCTTGGAAAGAATGTAAGAAGAGGTGAAAAAGGCTCCACAGTTAGGAAAATAAAGACTTACTTAATGTTGAAAGACAAAATTTTGCCTTTTTAATTCTAAAAGCTAAAACCTATATCTACATGATATCCTAAAAGGATGCTGCATGACTATTTCACTCTTCCATCAATTCTGTCCATTCATTCATTTATACATGCATGGAATTAATTCTGCTGTCCACCTCCTTAATGCCAGGCCTGTGTTAGTCTTTGGTAATTAAGTGGAAAAGAAAGACAAAGTCCTTGTTCACATGGATCTTACATACATGAAAGGACTGTCATTGTAAAATCACATCTCATAAAAGCTTCATGTTAGAATACCTTTGGTCCTATGAATAGGTATTCAATCTTTGAAATCCAGTCATTTGTGTCCATCTGGTATGAGAGTTAATGTGCCAGTTTTAGGATACATTGTTGATGATGAGGCCACCTGAGCTGTCAGAGGATAAGAGCCAGAAAGAGGGGAGGCCCAGCCCTCCTCTGACCTGGTGAAACTCTCACCTCCTTTGCTTCAGGAGTCATAAAATGGGCATTGGGTAGCCCTGCCTGTTTGTCGCCTGATTTATCCTCTGCCCTGTATTGTCAGATTAAATCCATTACCCATGATTACTAAACATATGTGACTGCTACGACTGTCCTTCCAAACGTCACATTCCTGCTGAGTCACCCTTACTGGAACTCTTGGATGCTGACATTTTCTAATCAAGAAGATGTATGTAAAGCAAGCTGACAAAATGAGAGGATAATTGCAGATCCATCAAAGTGAACACAAATAGATTAATGGCTGGGAAAGCAAAGGGAAACAGTTACTTTAATTAAAGTAAGCAGAATGGTCCACCAAAGGTGACTTTGAAACTACCAAAGATGATAATAAACCTGACATGAGAAAAGCTAGTGAGAAGCTCTTTCCATTTAGAGGAAAGAGCTGGTGAGAAATACCTAAAGCAGTGAAGAGTGCATTGGCCCTAGGAATAGAAAACAGGCTAGTGTAGCAAGAATAAGGGAGTTAAAAGAAGGTGGTATATCAAGATGCTGAAACAATAGGCAGAAACCAGATCAATCCAAGTCTTGTAGGCTATGCTAACATCAATCAGATGATGCTTCCATTTATCTGCCAGGTTCTTGTTTATAGTTATTCAGATGGAGAATAATAGGTTGAAATTCTAAAGGATAAAATAGATGGGGCTAAACAATGGCTTAGCAAAAATTAAGACGTGTACTAAGTATTTAAATGGCAACCACATCACTGATAATTATCATCTGGAGAACTGCCCTCATCAGGACATAGATGTGAGAATCCTATGCAGCTTTTACTAAGAAAAAACTACAGGTTCATGTTAAGGATGTAACAATTCAATTAGAAATGATTATAATTAAAAATTATAATAATTATTGGTTTTCTATCAAATTCTTAATGTGTTTCTGGAACATGATAGATCCTTAGATAAAAGTAAATTGTGTTTCCAATCTTAGCAATAGTATATAACATCTACTACATTTGGCTTCCAGATATTTGTTATTCTTCATGGAATTATCCTTAAAATGGAGTTCATAGGTGGAAGATGGTGTTCTCTCTGGAAACCAGCTATCAAACTTGAACATTTTTTCTGTTGGATTATTAAAACTAAAAGAAGACTGGAATGAAATACCAGCATTTGTTGGAACATAAACAATTTCAAGGTAAGATTTTCTAAGAATGAGGAAATGTTTTGGTTTGGGCTCTTCATTGAAAACTAGGCAGATAAACATACATTGAATTATATTTCTGAGCTCTTATTATTATCCTGTGAGGAGAGTTCTGGTTTTATAGGATCTCAAATAACATTCATGGGATAAACTTATTAGATTCATGCTTATCACCTTCTTGAATATCTCTAACCCATCTTTCAGCAGCTACATACTCTTCTAGCTCACTCTCCTTGCAATAAGTTAGTTAGCTGATGGTCAGGGAATGAAGATTAATATTAATATTTGCCTTAGGCAAATAATTCAGAAGGCATAGCTCCTGTTAAAATACTAAATATCCCTCAAACATTATGAAATATAAATGGTTTCTGGATTATTTCAAACCAAAAACTTGCTATAGATCTTGACTTACCACAGGATCTTCTAATCTAAGAAGTTTCTCAAAAAGAATTTATTTGTTTTTTTTGTTTTCATTTTATTGGAAAAAAATTATTGTTTTTATTTTATCTTTGAAATACAAGTAAAGCATTCATAATTAAAATATAAACAGCTTCAGCTGAATCCCCTTAAATGTCCTCAATAAATACATTCTTACTGACTTTTGTCTAGGTCTATTTCTCTCCAGGTGGTTGTGGTGGTTGTTTTCTGGATATATACACACTAAAACACATGGGCTGACTAAAAATTTGTTGAGTACAATTGCCTATAGACTGAGATATCCAAGAACTTAGAAGTCTTGGACTCAGAAAAGACATCCATTATTTATACAAAGAGATCATGTTACAGGCAAAAATCAAAAAATAAAAGTCCCTCAAAATTCCAAAGAAAATTATATTTTCCCAAACAGAAAGTCTACTAGATCCAACTCAACTTATAAACCTACAGTTATCTTTCATCCACAGGAACTATCTAATATTATAGTTTCTGATAAAATCCTAAAGTAAGGTTCTGGTCTTCCAGGTCATTATCATTATCATTATTTAAAAAAGTCTTCAAATGGTTTCAGTGTGAAAATGTAAAGCAAATACCTGCTGACAATGTTCCATTGAGTTATTTAGCATTTCAAAATGAAATAATATAGTCATCTGTCTTTCACTTTAAACATTCAGTTTTTGTTTAGATTTTGGTTTACATTTAATATTTATTGGAGGCAGTGCGAGGAAAAACACAATCTTTAAGACTATTGAATCTCTCAGTTTACTATATACTAAATGTATGCTTCCATATTACTATACAGCTTAATAGAATAAATGGCTTATTCTCAGGCAGTTTGCAAAACATGCCCATTACATTGGGCATGAAGAATGCTCACATACCATACTTCTTTTTTTTAAAAAAAAAAGTTAAAATTATTAATATTGAAAGAGAAAACCTGAAAAGCAGATAAATCTACAAATGTAGAATTCTTAGATTTCTATTATAATGAAGAATGAAATACCACATAATTTAAGAAAAGGGGGCAGGAGATCTTATAAAGATTAAGATCTTCGGATCTGCTATAAGATTGCCCTACTGCTCTTAAATGAGAATAGATCAGGATGAAAGGGGGTGACAAGCACAGGTGCATTGTCTCAGCCACTGGTGAGAAGCATGACTTTCCATTTTCCCCTGTGTGAGACAGAATATAGCATCTCAACATGAATCACACAGTGAAATTTCCTCCTATATATGATAGAAGATACCCAAATAAGGAGAGAAGAATTTCAAATAAGAAAAACGGTGCTTTTCATTTAATAATGTGAACATTATTAATGCAAAGCAATGTGAACATTCCTTGAATATATATTGAACACCCAGCAGAATCCCTTTCTTGAAGCCAATTTCTCTAGCTTTCTTGTCACTTAGTATATCTTCAGCACTTGGAAAAAGGTCTACCTCATACTGGTGCTCAATCTATTTGGTTATTTATGAAGAAAGAAGAAATAAAAGAGATGTACTGTGGTGTATTCTCAATATAACAAAGTTTCTCCTAGATTTGGGCTTGGCTGCCATATCTCACAATTAATATAGTGCCATAGTGGTTTCTCTAAAATCTGAGAAAATTCATGAGTCATTTCTGACTTAACTTTTTACTAATTTTCTAAAACTGGGGGAGACATGAAAAAATGGGCAGAAAACATGACAGGAACTTCCCCACAGAAGACATACAAATGGATAAGAGACACATGAAAAAATATTCATCATCATTAGCCATCAGGGAAATTCAAATCAAAACCACATTGAGATACCACCTTAGACCAGTTAGAATGGCCAAAATTAACAGGACAGGAAACAAGTGTTGAAGAGGATGTGGGGAAAGGGAAACCCTCTTACATTGTTGGTGGGAATGCAAGTTGGTGCAGCCACGTTGGAAAAAAATGTGGAGATTCCTTAAGGAATTAAAAATAGAGCTACCCTATGACCCTGCAATTGCACTACTGGGTATTTACCCCAAAGATACAGATGTAGTGAAAAGAAGGGCCATATGTACCCCAGTGTTCATAGCAGCAATGGCCACAATCACCAAACTGGGTAAAGAGCCAAGATGACCTTCAACAGATGAAAGGATAAAGAAGATATGGTCCATATATACCATGGAATATTACACCTCCATCAGAAAGGATGAATACCCAACTTTTGTATCAACGTGGATGGGACTGGAGATTATGCTGAATGAAATAAGCCAAACAGAGAAAGTCAAGTATCATATGGTTTCACTTACTTGTGGAGCATAAGGAATAACATGGAGGACATTAAGAGAAGCAAAGGAAATGTGAATTGGGGTAAATCAGAGAAGGAGATGAAGCATGAGAGACTTTAGACTCTGAGAAACAAACTGAGGGTTTTGGAAGGGAGTGGGGTGCTGGGATTTGTGAGCCTGGTGGTGGGTATTAAGGAGGACATGTATTGCATGGAGCACTAGGTGTAGTACACAAACAATGAATCCTGGAACACTGAAAAAAATCAAATAAATTATTAAAAAATTAAAATAAAAAATAATAATAATAAATAAATAAAACTGGGTGAGATACTTGAACTTACAAAGCCAGTTTTCTCCTTAAAAATGTATAAAATAAATAGAAATCACTTTCCACAGTGATTATGAAGATCCAACAAGATAATACAAATTATTTAAGCAACATACCTCACTCATGTTAAGTGCTCAGTGAATGGTGACTATTAAAACAAACAAATGATATAGACATTGGGAGGGTATGTGCTATGGTGAGTGCTATGAATTGTGTAAGACTGATAATTCACAGACCTGTACCCCTGAAGCAAATAATATAGTATATGTTAATAAAAAAATTAAAATATAAAATAAATTTAAAAGAACAAATAGGCAAACAAATGAATAATCAAACATTACTCAATTTTACTAAACCATGTCTACCCTGTGCTTTCGAGATCATTCATTTGAATCTGCAATTTTCACATCCAGAGAGAGCTGGGGCTTTAAGATACCCCAGAGAGAGCTGGGGTATTAAGTCTTAATACATAAAAAATTTATTTCTATACACATGAGGCAATCAGGAAGTGGTACACAATCAACATATAAAGATAGTCAGATATCTTATACAAGACCAAATGCTTTATTCATTCATAATTAAGGTAAAATAATCATTATTAACAATTAAGATATAAAGTCAATCCAGTTGATTAATCATGGCTTTAATTTCATGTAGGCTTATGATGTGGGTTATTGCACAGGCAGACTATAAGACTTTCTAAATTATTTTATAAGACTTTTGAGTTTTGGGTGCTTGGTTGGCTCAGCCAGTTAAGCATCTGTTTTCAGCTCAGGTCATGATCTCAGCTTCCTGGGATTGAGCCCTGCACTGGGCTCTCTGCTCAGCGAGGAGCCTGCTTCTTCTCCCTATGCCTGGGGTTCCCCCTGCTTGTGCTCTCTCTCTCTCTTCAAATAAACAAATATAATCTTAAAAAAATACTTTTGAATCTTCTTTATTCTGTCAGAAGTGAGTGTGAATTCTTCAACTCACACTAGGTGATGCCTACAACAAATAATGCTAAGTGACTTCCAAAAATCAATATTCTTTCTTTTCACGTGACAAGTCAGTATATGTCAGACCACAGCTATATTTCTGCTCCACAACGACAACTGAGTTTGGGTCTGTTTCTGGGTGTTCTTCAGTCTAGGCTTCCAGGCTAAAGCAGCAATCCTTTAGTGTGATGTGTCCATTCTTGTGTCAAAGGGAAAGAACCAAAAGAGCTGGGAGAAAACTGCAGATGCCTCCTAAATCTTCTTCTCATATATGACCATTGAGTGAAACATATCACCTACATACCACATGGCCAAGTACAAAGTCAGTGAGGCACGGGCCTATATTCCTCGCACATGTGTTAACATGACAATGGGTAGAGATCTATAATCACTTTTTACCAGAGGAGAAAGTGATGAAACAGTGCTAAATATGCTTCATAGGAACTGGAATTCAAACAAAGTTTTCCCACCTATAAACATAATCTGAATGAAATACAAACCAAGTGAAGATCTTCAAGAAGGCAGATAAAATATTTGAAAGCATTTTTTTGAATGACTGTAAATAGTAAGGGCTTAATCTCTCTATCCATGTTACTTTAAAGTGTATTTGAGAGAGAATAAATCTGTAAATCTCCAAGATTTCTTAATGGGAACAGATGAAGAGAGCACTGAGCACACATGAGGATGAAACCATAGGGTATCACTGATTCATTTTGTCTTTCTGATAAGATCTTCCCTTTATAAATAAAGGAAAACGGTTTTAGAAAAGAAGATGAAAACCAATCAAACATAAAGCCATATTCAAACCTAATCAAAGAGGCTAATCTCCCAGGAAGGACAGTGGATTGATACACTGGGAAGATGAATCAAACAACATCCAAAGCTGAGAACCAACACTGAGATTTGACAATCAATGAATCACTGGACACCTAATCAGCCTGTCTCCTTAGAACACCATGATCTAAAGGCAAATCGATAGCAGTCGATCATATTATGATCTTGTTAAAATGGTGAATGATGAGTGAAGACCAGGCAGTTGAAAACTTTCTACAATATTGCTTTGGGTAATAAAATGTAGGGAATCCAAGGGAAAAATCACGAGATTGCCAATGCGGGAAATAAAGCCAATCTCTGACAGTTAACACGTCTGAAATAGATGGGATGCCTGACCTGAAGGACTATGCTGTGAACCATAGGCCACTGTTGCCTGGAAGACCTGGAGGCAATACCTACCAGACATGCCCCAAAGGGATATCCAGAGGCTCTTATGTTGGAGAAATGTCTTGTAATCTTTCCTTGGAAAGTCTCAACAGGCTAACACAGGAAAGTCAATCTAGAGATGACTGGGTATCTCAAGCTCCAAATTTCTAGCAACTAGTGATCCAAGGACGGGCTGTTAACCCTTATACCTCATGACTGCTGGTGAGAAACAGGGCAACATGGAAGTTTCTTTATTCATCAGCACTTTTGCTTTTTTAAGATGGCAGTAGGGTGAGAGGTGATGGATAGATAGGTAGATAAATATACAGAGCTTTGCACACTTTTAACTTTTTCATTCTAACTCAATAATTCCCAGTCAGGAACAATATTGCTCCCCAAGGGAATGTTTGGCAATGTCTAGAGACATTTTTTTTTCATTTTCACAGCTACATAGATGCTACTAGCATCTAGTGGATAGAAGCCAAGGATATGGCTAAACATCTTACGGTGAACAATATTATTTCCCACAACAAGGAATTATATGGCTCAAAATGTAAATAGGCTGAGATTAAGAAGCCTTGGTCTAACTAAAGCTTGAAGTCCTCTGAGGACAGTACTTACTCTGTGACCCTCTCAGGTTCTGATTCTACCTGAAGGACTCTCAATTTGCTGTTCCCTCCATATAAAAAGTTCTTCCTTTTTTCCTCTTCATGATCTGCTTCTTCACATCCATCATTTGGGGTCAGAGATCACCTTCTCAAGCCTTCTCTCAAACCACCTGTCTCTCCAGGGCCTGCTTTTGCTTATCAATATTTGCTGTGTCATAGGATTTATTTTGTTTGTTTCTTTCTTATCTATCTTCCCAAATTAGAATATGAACTCTTTCTTTTTCTCCAATGAATATATGAGTAGTACTTAGAAGAAAGCTAGGCACATATAAGAAATTCATAGATGTTTATCAGTCCATCATATATGGATATCTTTATTGAGACTATAAAGGTCTTAAGTGGATACCTCAAACTCTAGTAGAAGTGTCCAGGAAGAACTGGAATGTAATGGTAATTTAACAAGCCTAATCAAATCAACTGCTTGGATTATCATGTCACTAGCAGGAAACATAAAAGAAGATGCCCAAAGAGGAAAAAAATGTGATCATGTGGCTATACTAAGTAATTCAATATTGAGGGAGGGAAAGAGACAGGGAGGGAGAGAGAAAGAGAAGAATGCTGTGTATAGCAGCTATGAAGATAGTCATTTGAGAGCTATGTATACTCTGCTGTGGGGTATGAATGACTCACCAGACCTCATCACAGTGGGACTGGGAATTTATGAGTTTTCACCTCCTTTTGCTCAGATTCTATTTTTACTAAAGAAATAACCTTCTGTTCACTAACTCAGCTTTCTAGTGACTCTAATATTGGAAAAGGACTGCTTTAAAGGATGGGCAAAAATGGTTTGGTCCAAAAAAAGAGACCCAGGCAATTAGAAAGACCTAGGAAAGTTGCATATTTTAACTAAGACACAGTTCCCACCCTTGTATATGCTAATATCTGCTGTATGGAGAGACCATAAAATTTAGTAGCAAAGGTCCAAAATATATTAGTGTATTTTTGTTTTGGTTTTGCTTTTTTTTTTTTCACCTGTCATGATGACAAAGATAATTTATACTTCAATCTCTTTTTTTATTGAAATTCAATTAGCCAAGGTATAGTACATCAATAGCTTTTGATCTAGTGTTCAATGATTCATTAGTTGAATATAACACCCAGTGCTCATCATATCACATGCCTGCTTTAATTCATAGATTAGTTACCATATCCCACCCCACACCTGTCTTTCCTCAACCCTCCGTTTGCTTCCTAGAGTAAAGAGTCTCATATGGTTTGTCTCCACCTCTGATTTCTTTCCTTTCAGTTTTCCCTCCCTTCCCCTATTGTCCTCTGTGCTATTCCTTATATTATACATATGAATGAAACCATATGATAATTGTGTTTCTCTGATTGACTTCTCTTAGCATAATACCCTCCAATTCCATCCATGTTGATGTAAAGGCAGATATTCATCCTTTCTGATGGCTGAGTAATATTCTATGTATATATGAACCACATCTTTATCCATTCATTCACTGAAGGATGTCTCAGATCCTACAGACACTTCTTCAGAGAAGATATACAAATGGCCAAAAGACATGAGAAAATGTTCCACATCACTTGCCCTCAGAAAAATACAAATCAAAACCACAATGAGATACGACCTTATACCAGTAAGAATGGTTAAAATTAACAAGACAAGGAACAACAAATGTTGGTGATGAGGAGAAAGGGAAACCTTCTTACACTGTTGGTGGGAATACTTCAGTCTCTTTTGACCTTAGTCAATGTGGATGAGTTTTTCTGAATCTGACCAGCCACGGAAGTCCTGACAAGAGTGAAGTTTTCAAATTTTAAAGATGATAGAGATGTCACTAAAGTGAATTTTTCTTTTGAAACTCAACCAAAGACTGCCAGAGCCAAATGGATTTGTCCTGTATGGTAGACACTACTAGCACTCATCAACATCAGATTTCCTTCTCCCTCTGGTTACACAGAAGATCACACTTCCAAGCCTCTTGCAGTTAGGTGGGGTCACATGACTAGTTCTGATCAATGGTAGTGAGTAGAACCTCTGATACATGTCACTTGGAAGCTAAAACAGAAGAGCAGTATGAAACCTCCACCTCCCCTTCTCCCCCCTCCCCCATGACTGCTGATGCCACAAGTTGAACTGGTGTTACTCGCATTAATATGTCTCCTGAATGTCTGAATGGAGTAGAATATCCCAGTGAGATATAATGGGCACGAGTATAAAAGTTTCTCTTGGTTAGGCCACTAAGATTTAGGGATTGTTTATTTTCCCAATGTAGACATGTGTTGCCTGTAAAAATTGTCTTGCCAAAATATAGTAGGATTAACAGCAAAATTTAGAACTAGTGCTTAGTGGAAACTGGAGCAATTATGACCCCTCCCTACTGGGAAGAGGAGAGTAGAGAATGCCTCTGTGGGGGAAGAGGGACATGACCATGTGCATACGTGCATGTTTACAATGTGATTAGATGGATTGCTCATGAACGGATAACTTCAGATCTAAAGTGTGGCAAGGCAGGACTTACCATGTGCATGCATGCATGCATGCATGCATGGTCTAGAATACAAAAACCCTGAATTAAAATTTTTCTAGTACTTCAATAATTCATTATTCTATAGAGTGCTGCAGTCCTTGAATTATGAATGTGCAAGAGATTTACTGTAGCAGACTCCTTAAGGAGTATATTTTTGGCTTCACAGAATAGGGATAACTCTTACTTCCAACACAATACATGTTCAACTAAGTTCTCTCTAGAAAGTCAGAGAAGGCATTCAGCGAGAGAGCTCTTGACAAAAATGCTACAAATCATGTGCAATTCACTGGCCCTGAATGAGCACATGAGGTTGTTACCTAAAACCAGACACTTGCTTAGAAGTACCCTCATCTCTACATACAAAGGACTGGAAGATTACAGTACTCACAAATCTCCACAATGGAGCATGATGAGTGGGATTGAATTTCATCAAGATCCACAGATAAGAATTTCTTTTGAGAGAGATAGAGAGTGAGAGTGAGCATGAGTGGAAAGGACAAGGTGGGCAGGAAAGAGAGAGAGAGAATCTTAAGCAGTCTCAGAGCTCACTCTCACAACCTTGAGATCACACCCTAGCTGAAATTAAGAGTTGGACCTTCAGCCAACTGAGCCACCCAGGTGCTGCAAGAACTTTTGCCTACAGATAATCAGCCTAACTAGAAATAAAACTTAACCTCTGCTTTATGTGGGCTAATCTAAAGATTAGGAGTGAATGTGAAGCAATCCAAAGTAAAATACTACTTAATTTTGCAAGTTAGAGAAGGAAGAAAACAGAGTGTGAAATAGTATTATAATAGCTCCTCAGAGGATAAATGCTATATTCTCTCTTTTGCTCTCTTTCTCTCTCTCTTTCACATTTACTCTCTTCTCCATCACCTTTGTGTTCCTATGAACACAGCATATGCCTTTACCATGAATCATGGCCAATGAATAAAATCTTCCAGCTAGGGTTTATCAATTCATACTTATTTTTTCCTAATATTGAATTGTGTCAATGAACAAATCCTCCCTTGGATTCCATGGAATAGGGAAAATTTTGTCTAGTAGGAATTCTAAATGAATTAGCAGTGGAATCTACTTATAATTGGGTAATTAATATGATAATATTTGTTGGGGTGCCTGGGTGGTTCAGTTGGTTAAGCATCTGCCTTCAGCTCAAGTCATGATCTCATCTTGGGATTGAGCCCCACATTGTGCTCCCTGCTCCCCTTCCCTCTGCCCTGCTTGTGCTCCTTCTGTCTCTCTCTCTCTCAGATAAATAAATAAAATCTTTTAAAGAAATATGGTAACACTTGTTTTTGTAACTCCTAATATTTTGTAGGATTTTTCAAGTAAAAATTAAAAAGGTAATAATTTTTGCTAAAAATTAAAGAAGCAAAGATAATTTGTTCCAATTCAACAAATATAGTCAATTAAATGATAAATGCTTGCCTAAATAGAATCTACTCTTAAAAGCCTACTCTTAAAAATTCTTAATATTTTTTTAAAGATTTTATTTATTTGACAGAGAGAAACACAGCCAGAGAGGGAACACAAGCAGGGGGACTGAGAGAGGGTGTAGCAGGCTTCCCTGCCAAGCAGGGAACCCGATGTGGAACTCGATCCTGGGTCTCCGGGATCATGACCTGAGCCGAAGGCAGTCGCCCAACCAACTGAGCCACCCAGGTGCCCCCCCCTTTTTTAAGTCAAATTTGATTATTATAAATTAACATTTTCTCTTTTTTTCTGCATTTTCCTCAAATTATTTTACTCTATCCTCTGACCTCAACCCAATACAATCTACTTCTATTTAAATTTTGATCACATTCAGCTGTGATACATAATATCAAAACAACTCAAAAACAGCTTAAGAAGTGTACAGTATTTCCTTATGCAAAAGACACAGATTTTTATGTGTCAGATTCAAGGAATTACTCAAATCCAAGCCAAATGTTTGCCATAATATAAATAATAATCCACTATTTATTAATTATTCATTGACTTCATGACAAGCCCTTTAATTCATTAAACTCTCTTCATTACAAAAACCTTACAAGTTGGTTGCTGGGAGCCTTACTTTATAAATGAGAAAAATGAAGCTAATTTTTTATCCATTCATTAGCCACCAAAATATTCAATTCGGCACTAATGTAACTAAAAGTTATATATATATTTTTAAAACATTTCTTTTTTAAAATTTTATTTATTTATTTGAGAGAAAGAGAATGAGAGAGAGAGCATGCGAAAGGGGACAGAGAGAGAAGCAGATTCCCCACCGAGCAGGGAGCCTGATGTGGGACTGGATCTCGGGACTCCAAGATCACAACCTGAGCCAAAGGCAGTCACTTAACCAACTGAGCCACCCAGGTGTCCCAAAAAGTATTTTTTTAATTCTTTAATTTTCATTTGTCTACTTGCTACATGTCTACTTTTTTTTTATTTGATATATATTTAAACTCAACTTTCCTGGTCCACAGAAAAAGTTATATCTTTATGAAAAGTTATGTTTTTTGAAACAATTGTTTAAAAGATAGTTACAGGAAAAAGGAAAATAGTTGGCTAAATGAATTAGCAGTGGAATCTACTTATAATTGGGTATTTTATCTTTTGCCTTCATTTCCTCTCCCTGCTAGTGTCTCACACTCCTAGATAATTTAGAATTGTTGATTGAGATAAACATCTGTGTGTCTTAATATGTCCCCTCCTTTCTGATGTCTCTAGTCTACGCTATAAATCTACTCCATTAAACTCTGGAATCTTTTAAGAAAGGAACTATGCCTAATTCATCTTTATTTTCTCAATGACTAATAACATGCCTAGGTACTTAGCAGATGATCCCTAAGGGCTTGTTCACTTAAGATAATTAATCATTTTAATCCTTTTTTTGTACTGGGGATAGTTTTTCCAAGAGGGTTTCAATTAACTCTCCTCTTTGCTACCCACAGTCTGAACAATATGAAAGACAAGGACACCATTATTAAAGACAAGGACTGAGTTGGAGGATGACCTTCAGTGTGAAATCCCAAAGACCTCATAACAGAGTCCTAGAATTAGGCAGAATTGCCCATCCTAGGGCAAGGCAAGTTTGGGCACAAGCTGACGTTCCACTCCTACTCCCAACTCTAGGAGACAGAGATACCAGAGGAACAGAGAGAAAGAGAGAAAGGAAACATCTGGCTGAGCCACACATGCCCAGCTCTTGCTCCCAATACTATTAGCTAAATGATCCTCTTCATCTCCCCAAGGATGCAGTAGTGACGTGGAGAGACACTTGCAGTTACAGAGCTCCCTTCATGGAAAAGAAACACAACAGGAATGGAGAAGTGTTCCCAAATAATATGATATGGCTTCCATCAGTACCTCAAAATTATGTGTTAGCTAGGAAGTTAAATGATAAATTACAGGATCTACTTGATTTGCTAATGTTGAGAGGAGAGCTCCCCAGAGGAAGAGAAACTTGCGTACAGCAAAATAGCAAAACCATCTCCCAGTCCACACTCAGGACACACGGGCACACGCACGCACGCACGCACACCCCTAGAACCAAAACTGAGTGTGTGGAGGAGGTGAAGACAAATCAAAATGATGAAGTTCTCATCACTGCCTCCTCCCTTGGGGGACTATAAGAATTCCCTGGAGAAGTTGCCAAAACCACTGAGTGAGTCTCAGCTGGCTTGTATCAGAAGCAGTTTGGCAGAGTTGTGAGACCTCATCCAGGGGCTCACAGGAAGCCCTAAAACTTGGGAGCTGACGTTAGTTTAACATGGTCATTTGGAGTGCATCATTAGGGACATTTTTTTTTTAAGATTTTATTTATTTGACAGAGAGAAACACAGCCAGAGAGGGGACACAAGCAAGGAGAGTGAGAGAGGGCGAAGCAGGCTTCCTGCCGAGCAGGGAGCCCGATGTGGGGCTCGATCCCAGAGGACCTGAGCCGAAGGCAGTCGCTTAACCGAGCTAACCAGGCACCCCAGGGACAGACATTTTAAAGATAACATGCTGTTATTCTTGGATTATAAATAAGCACTTCGGTACCATAATGTGAAATGCATATTGGTTGTTTCAGTAGCTGCTTCACAGCCTTAACATTTAAATAAAGAATCCATCAGAAGCTACTCTATAATAACTAGTATTTTTTTTATAATAACTAGTATTTATTTATTGTGACTTCTAACCTAATGTTGAATCCTACAAGTACTGTTTAGAGAATTTGAATGAACTTAGAAAAACAAAAACAGACCACAAGGAAGAAGGAGAGAGGGAAGTAAGAGAGGGAGGGATGGTGTGGGGAGCCCAGAGGCAGGCTGGCGTCAACAGTTGAGTAAGAGCTCCTGAACTCGACAGCCTGGGCATTTTTGCCTGGTTAGGCTAGAGTTAATAGTTGAGTGAAACTCCTGGTACCCACCTAATCAGGCCTCTGCCCTTGGGAGACGAAGGCCAGTTAATCATGTTCTGATATAGACATAAACATGTAGGCATGTGCTGTGCCTCCCTTTTTCTTTATTGATAGTAGTTTGGTGGGAACAAAGAGAATCATTGTCATGGGAAAGAGATATGGGGAACTGTGGGGGTATGGACGAAATTCTTGCTGTAACTTTCCCACCATAGATGTTTCTGCATGATTGTGCACTGCTCAGTATATAATGACTTGTAACCCTGAATAAAATCGGCATTGCTTGGACATCATCCACTTTGCCCCCCTCCCCCGCCCCGTTCCCATCTCTTTTCTTTGTCTTTGTTTTCTTCATCTCCTTGCCCTCAGGTTCAGCTTACATTGTCGTGCCAGCTGTGACAGGATGGAAGGGAAAGAAGGAAGAAAGGAAGGAAGGGAGAAAGAAGGAAACATTGGAACAAGAGAGTCAGAGAACAGAGACTCGTGCTGGTTGCCTCATCCACCACCTGTGTAACCATGGCAGCTGTCCATTTCTGTAGATACCATGGTAAGGAATTAAAGCAGAAGGGACTCTCAGAAATAAACTATTGGCATATTTTCATCTTACAGAAGGTGCCCCTGAGACCTCAGGGGAAAGAAAGTGTGTTCCCGGTGACACGCAGTGACTCAATGTAGAGCTAGGATCGAACCACATAATCTCACTCCTAGTTCAGTTCTTTTCTTCTAAATATCTCTGGGGTTCCTTTTAGCTCTAAAATTCTGTGATTCTCATTAACTTCCTTTTCATCCCTAAAATATGGTTTGAGCATATCTTCTTACTCCTCCTCACCACTCCACTTTACAGACCTGAGGGCAGAAGCTCTGAGCATAGGAATCATTCACTACTCACTAAGACGTGCAGTTTGGTCCACCCAAGAATGAAGATACACAGTTCGTAATGCTCTGTGTTGCACCTGGCCCAAAGAGAACTGTAATTCCTCTTAGAATAATTGACAGAGCAAGCTAATCTTAAACTGAGATCTATATGCATTTACCCACCCTCCTCTCTATATGCTTCTTACCAACAAAAAGAGATTCAGGAGACCCTCTCTCAAAGGTGCCTGCATGTCTCTCTCTTAAAGAAAAATAGAAAGACTCCAAGGAAGTTCTACGAATGTTCAGTGTCCCAACATCTGACCTCATTTCTGACAAATAAATATTATCAAGTGCCTAGAATATCCTTGAGCATAATTCCTGAGAGTCCCTTAAATTTATTATCTCTATTTTATAATATCTGTATTGTATAATTCCTTTTCAAAGCTAAGACAATTCCAATGTGGGTTTATCCTTATGGTAAAGAACTTCCAAATTGAACTGCTATATTCCTGCAGAGACAGTGGACATGAAGCCCCACTCTTCCACCTTCAGGAGTGTTTATGACAACTAGACATCCTCTATCCTGGAGGAAAACAGAGTTCTCCCTGAATTAATTAAGCCTTATATATACCCTTACTAGAAGTTCATTGGTTCTAATGAACATACACCAGTACTTAAAAGGGTCTTTTTCAGTACCAATGGCAAAGTACTGCCAAGATCATTTTCTTCCGGCTCTTGAGTATTTCACCTGAGACCAGGCCTAGAAAGTTCCCGAGCACCAATGTAACTCCCATCATCCTTTGTTTTCTGAGGCGTGGTAAGAAGCCACAGATGCTAGAAATGGCCCCTCCACTCTTCACCTGTGCAAGACTGCCCTGCCTCTTCTAATCTGCAATACAGACTGCAAGGTTATCTCCTGGCATACAGCTTCTCAACACAGGAGGCTGAACTATCTATCTAGTGTGCCTTCCCACATCCCCTGTGGGGTCAGGGTTCCCCTTTCCCCTTTCAGTTCAGCTCTCCTTGTCATCTTTGTAACACTTAGCAAAAGATAACAGATTAAGCCAAGTGCAGAGATGATAAAATATAAATTAGTAGGTTTTCTAGTCTTTATCCACAGTCTTGTCAGAGTGTATTATCTGAGAGATGGAGTTCAGAGCAAGTCAGTTAAATTTTCCCTTATCAGAAACTGAGTGTGAAGTGTGGTAATGTTGCTAAGTGTAGAACAAAAATCTCTCTCTTTTGCATCCCATGACCGCTTCAGGCAACATTCTTGGAAATCTCTGACTAGGAAGGAAGAGAAGACCCTGAGATATATACAGTGTGACAAGCCAGGAGGCTATGCTTCTCCAGTAACCATCCTATGAACGGCAGTCGCCTGTGGCTGTGACATTACCACACTTTGCTCAGCTTCAGAAAAGGAAATTTAACTGACGACTGCTATGAACTGAAGCCACAGCCTACACTAGATAATACACCCTGACAATACTGTCAGGCAAAAAAAGGCTGTGTTCCCATTGATTTCGGAGCATTAGAGACATATTACCCTGAGCGGTGTGTGTTCCGGGGCATATTGTACACACTGGGAATATCAAAGGGAGTGCACACTGATTTCGGCAGAAGCACGCCTCCAAGAGAAGAATCTCCAAGTGGCCTTCCAGAAACATGCAGCATTTGGTCAAGTGGAGAAGGCGATGCTATTGATGGTAATTGAAACTTGGCTCTCCATCTGTATCATCTGTTACCTGCCGGGTTTATTTGAGAGAGGAAACCAGTTCAAATATACCAAAAACAACCCTGAACCTTCCCTTCTCCTTTTTTTACAGAAAGGTAGCAGATATACCACAGAACATGAAGACAAGGCGTATGAGTATTATTCAAATCATCCCAAAGTTGACTAAGATTTTTACTTCATTCCATTTGGAGATGTAAAGCTCTCGAGAATGCTCTCTCTCTCTCTCTCTCTCTCTCTCTCTCTCTTTTTTAATTATTATGTATGAGCACCTTTTGCAAAACAATGCTGCCCCATGTCCATTCAAAGAAATCAGCATGCCTATTTCAGCCAACTGATTTGGCAAAATCTGAACACTTTACCATATAATGCAAAGACAAAAGGAATTGGAGAGGATTTTCTAATTCATATTTTTTAAAGTTATAGAAATATTTCATTTTTTAAAATTTTGTGTTTTTAATAGTTTGTGTGTGTTCTATATGGGTCAGAAGGTCAAATGAGAAATAAATGCTATAGAAAGAATATGTCTTTACTTCTCATAAACTCAAAAAAGCGAATTCTAAAATCATCTTGAAACTTGGGCTCAAAAAATTATCTTATTAACACTTTCGCTAAGTGTTAAATAATCTCAAATACAGACTCCCTAGCCATTCTTTATTTACCTTTTAATTTTAAAATCTCCCAAAATATTGCTTTCAGGATCATTTGTCTCTATCGTAAATCTGATCCTAATACTTTCCACTTCTGAAACCTTTCATTCACCTGTAGATAGTCAGTTTTTGGATTTCTGTGCCTCATTTTTTTAACTGTAGCCTACCGACATGGGTGATAATCAACATCCTTAATTAGCCTTACTATTATTCAACAATGGATTCTTTCATCCTAAATGATCTATATGGTAAATTAATGATTCACTGTTATCACTGGTTACATGGGGCACCTGGGTGGTTCAGTCAGTTAAGCGTCCAGCTCTGATTTCAGCTCAGGTCATGATCTCAGATTTGTGAGATGCAACCCCATACTGGGCTCAGTGCTGAATATGGAGCCTGCTCCTGCTTAGGATTTTCTCTCCCTCTGCCCCCTCCCTACCCTACCCCTTCACTTGCATAAGGCATGCCCTGTCGCTCTCTTAAAAAAAAAAAAATTGTGGGCGCCTGGGTGGCTCAGTGGGGCTGACAGGGTTTAGTGCCTCTGCCTTCGGCTCAGGTCATAATGTCAGGGTCCTGGGATCGAGGCTGGCATCAGGCTCTCTGTTCGGCAGGGAGCCTGCTTCCTCTTCTCTCTGTGTCAAATAAATTTTTTAAAGAATCTTAAAAAAAATACTTATGTGTGAATATCTAGGGGGAACAAACACAGAAAAGCTGCCCACACCTTTCTAAAGAAAAGACTAACTCATGATCAGAGAGGGTGATTCAAAAGCCTCAGTTTTGATTCCATCAGTTTTTTGTTTTTTTTTTTTAATTAGAATAATAGGTTAACAGTTTAGGAAGGGAGAGGAAGTGGTGAAAGGAAAAATTCAGAGGTGCATAAGTCAATTCAAAACTGGTTTCTCCACCATTAAAGAATGATGTCAATAGGAAAACAAGATGACCACTCTGTGTCTTCTGTTCAATGTTTTAATTACCAATATGTTTGAACTTATTTTGACAGCTTTTATTCTCTGTTTTTCTATTGTTTTCCCCCACTTTTTCTTCTTATGGTAAGAAGATTTTTCTTTCTTCTTAATTGGTATAGAAATTTTCCTCCTTTATATGTCATGATGGTTACCACTACATTTTGAACAAATTTATTAAAATATTATCAACATCAGAGCAATACTCTCACCCATCCCCAAATATGTCACTAGCTGTTCATGTCTGGTTCAAACACCTTCCAGACATAGATCTTGGATTTTATTTTCTGGTTTAACTTTTGATTTTAGGATGAATGTGTTGGTATAGGGAAAAAGCATACTCTCTGTGTGTATGTGTATGTAGAGTTATTTGGGATTAGTAAAGTATATCCTTCAGTAATCTTTGTGGAAAAAAAAATTTGCAAACAATAAACTTCCCGAATTCGTCAATAACCAAAAACATCTTTTTTTTACCCTCAAAATTGAATGCTATTTTAGCTGGGCATAGGATTCTAGCTTTAAAATATTTTTCCTGCAGAACTTTCAAAATATTGTACCATTTAAATAAATTTTTTTAAAAATACTATACCATTTATTTCTAGTATCTCAGGTGTCCATTAAAAAATCAGTTGTTAATCTTGTACTTGTTTCTTGTTCCTTTGTAGATGACCTTTTTTCTCTAACAGAGCCTTTGTCATTATCCCTCCAAATTTTTAGAATTGAGTTCCTTGTTACAAATTATGATGGAAACACTGGGTCAGGGATACCTGGGTGGCTCAGACAGTTAAGTGTTTGCCTTTGACTCAGGTCAGGATCCCAGGGTCCTGGAATCAAATTCTGCATCAGGCTCCTTGCTCAGTGGGGAGCCCGCTTCACCCTTTGACTTCTGTTCCCCTTCCTTGTATTATCTCTGTGTCTTCCTCCTTTTCTCTGACAAATAAATAAGTAAAATCTTTACATATATACACATATACATACATACATAAAGCAAGCAAGCTTTGGGTCAAATGTTAAGTATATCTTTGGAAATCATTTATAAATTCAGTAAGTATTTATATGTACGTATTGTTTGCTCTACAGTATCAAACAAGATAAACATAGCTCCACTCTGGTGATGCTCATAGTTCCCTGGGAGTGACAGATATTAAATTACTTACAGACAATAAATTTGCAAGTCTATATATAATTACACTTTTGATGAGGGCTACAAAGGAAAGCACAATATGTGATGAGTGTAAAACAGTAACGGCAAGACAAGGTGGAAATCAGGGTCAAGTCAGAGAAGGCCTCCCCAAAGAAATAGTATGTAATGCTGCACCTAAAATGTGAGAAGTCAGGTAAGTAATTAGGTACAAGGAGGAGAAAGTTAGACCTGTATCATTTAACTTTGCAATAGTAGTGAAATGACATAATTTTTTAAGGATTTATTTATTTACTTGAGAGAGAGAGAGAGGCACAAGTAGGGGAAGGGGCAGAGGGAGAGACTCTCAAGCAGACTGCCTGCTGAGCATGGAGCCTGACATGGGGCTTGATCTTCACAGCCCTAAGATCATGACCAAAGCCAAAATCAAGAGTTCAATGCTTAACTGGCTGAGCTACCCAGGTGTCCCTTGAAATGACATAAGTAAATGAAAAACTAGACCAAATCATAATAGTTAAGTAAAAATCACCATTTATTAAAGCTATTATTTAACATACCCTTTATATGCTGAAATACTACAAATGCTTTTATACTAAGGCCTTTACTGTAGGATGAGATCAACAAGTTGAAAAATAGATGATCTGGTGTTTTAAACCAACATGACTACACAGCACAGGGGGTGCCTGGGTAGCTCAGTTAGCTGGGCATCCAACTCTTGACTTTGATTTGGGTCATGGTCTCAGGGTTGTGAGACTGAGCCCCTCAATGGGCTCCAGGCTTAAGATTCTCTCTTTCTCTCTCTCCCTCTGTACCTTCCCACATCCCACCCCTATTTCTCTCTCTCTCCCTCTCTAGAAATAAATAAATAAATAAAAATAACAGCAAGTCCAAGTGGACTTGGTGGTTTATGCTCTATAAAACAACTTCTTAGGCCACAAAGTTCGCTGATCACCTTATGTGACAGCCGAGGGGATACAGTATTAATATTCATTTCCAACTTTTAAGACTGGCAAATTTAAGGCTATGAGTCACTTCTCAATACAAAAACACTGAAAAAAAAACCACTAATGAAGAAAGAGCAAGACTCTTAGCTACACAGCAGCCTCAAATTGAGGGATTGAACTACATAATTTTGTTAGAATTTCTTTGAGTCTACAATTCAAACACTTGGAACTAGGGGAGGAGGGAGCAGGTTTAGAATCCAATCTATCATAAAGTGTTCCAGCATTCTTTCTTTCCTATGCCATGAAGGCACATTTCTGGGGGTCAAATCACACAGTGCTGGAAAACTAGGAGAGTGGAGAGTATAATGAGGTGACTCTATGGAAGTGTAATCCCACAATTTCCTGAGCATATCAATACACTAATCAAATACCACAGTTTAAATAAGATGCAGCAGCACCATAGCACACAGTAGCAGAAGGGGTGAATTTGGCTTTCTGTTCCTTCACTGGACATAATCAGAGGAGTGCAGAGTCCAAAATTAATGGCAAAAACCCTGTACCTGTGATTGAATTAATCTGGTGTTACTGTTATTCAGTCTATATCAGCAACTCTTAGAGTTTCTAGTATGTCACATAATTTTCAAATATTCCATGATCATAATAATTGGTGCCCCATTGAAAAACAATTTTCCCTTCTCCTTTTAATAAGGAGAAAAGTGGTAAGAGTAAACTCTTCAATTTGTTCCATCTGTTATATTCATGTGACTGTGTTTCTTTATTACTTTTTTTCCACAGATCAACAAAATAAATCTGACTGCCTTGCTGCAAAAAAAAAAAAAAACAAAGGATGAAAGGGGCTCCACAGTGAACTGAAGTTTGAGTTGAGATGCCTTATACTGGCTCCTGTTCTGAAATTAGCATGAAACAGCACCAGAGGAAACAGAGGGATTCTTCAGTGTTGTACAAAGGACCCTGTGAACTTTCCAAATGCCTGAGATCTCATTACTGACAACATTTTTTTGCCCTCCAAGTTTTCATGTGGTGACCTTATGGCTTCCATAGGAGGGCAGATGCAGATTTCCTCTCCAGTGAAATGGCATGAACAGAGTGAAAAACACAGTCTTTAAGACAAGCTGTGCGCCACCGACATAATTAGGAAGGCTGCTTGGGAGGCGAACAGTGGACATCTAATGAGCTAGCGAGGAGAAGGTGGAAAAAGAGCGTGGTTATGTGGTGGAGGCACTGTTTGAGTTTTCCTTTAGGGGGGCTGAAAAATAAAATATTAAGCCTGCTAAAACCCTTCTAGAGTTTGGGGATTCAAAGCTCTAAGGAAGCTCATGCCACTGTAGAAAGGAAAGAGAGACAAGAGAGTTTTCTGCCTTTAGTAACTGTGTCTGATTACTACTCTTTTGACCCAAATTCATTTCGAAAGGCAACATCAATATCAGCAGGAAAGAGTAACAGAAAAAGCTTTTAATGATTCAATCTAGAACATAGAGTTTTAAGTAGGTCATGTGACATATTCTGACAAAAGTTCAAGGAAGATTTGAAATAGAAGTATCTGACTTTCAGAGAAATGATTACAAAACAAAGGACTCTTTGTCATTGTATTTTAGATCCCCTATAAGAATGCATGAACCCTGAGTAGCTTTGTGACTTCAGACAAGTTGCCAAACTTCTCTGAACCTCCAGTTTATGATCTACATAAAGACAAAAATAGTAGTCTCTATTTCAAAGGAATTTTCTGTGAGAATTAACTAAAATAATACATGTAAAACACTGGAGAGCTCCATCCCATAAAAATGAACATTAGCTATTCTTGTCATTGTTATCAGAAATGATGTGGATCTAAACACAGTGGGAGCAGCAATGGAGGGAAACATGATGAGAAATACTTAGATAGTAAACTCAGGAAAATCTGGAGATTCACTGACCATACATGAAACAGAGAAGGAATCAAGGTGAATTCCCAGAATTTGACTGGACAGCTAAGGGGATGAAAGGTCATCATTTGAAATGGGAAGTACCAAAGAGGATGAAGGTTGAATGTGGAGGATGATGAAGACCACTAGTTGGGAAATCCTGAGGTCTCTATTGATTGTTCCAGGACAGGAAAACAAAGTGTTTGGTCTTAGGAGACAAAGAGCTCTTGCAGAAGACAAAAATGAATTGGTACTAGAAGCATGTGGAAAATCCAGTGTGTTTAGGGAAACCCTAATCCTTTAGGGAAGGTCAAAGAGAGAATGACTTAACCAAAGAAGGGGAGAAAAATAATCTAGAGAGAGAACAACACATATAGAGGGCAAAAGGGGGTTTAGTGGCTAAAAACACGACAAGAAAGAGGAAGTAATATAAAATGAGACTAAAGATGAAATCAAGAAGCATGTAATATTTTGGATTTTGCTCAAAAACAATAGGAGAGCACTGCATAAACTCACAGAGGGTCATGATCTGACCAAATTTGGTCATTAGGAAGACAAAAAAAGAAAGGAAAAAGAAAAGCTGTGGATAATAGGTTAGAGAGGAATAAGCCTGGAGTCAAAATGACCATTTTGAAGCCAATTACAAGAATGGAGTGGGGGTTAGGGGAGATGAAGACAGTCAGGATGAGGTTTGGGCTCTAGGGAAGTTAAGTGAATAGACCCAAGTCATTTAGAAGGTTAGTAATACAGAGAAGGTAAGGATGAAGACCCAATTTGAGATCAGACATCTGGGCAGATGGTAATGAGCACAGGAAGACAGGTTTGTTGGGAAGATAAATAGTCCCATTTTAGGTTTACTATGATTTTTACTTCCCATTATATCCCATTATATTATATATTCCCATTATATTTATATCCCATCAGATAGGAGATATTGGCAGATGTCTTCACAGGTTTTTGTCTCAGGAGAGAAAACTGTTTTGGAAATGTAGATCTGAGAGCCATTAGCCCATATATTATATTTGGAGTTACAGGAGAAAGTATGTAACTATGTAGACTGGCAAAAGAAAGCGGCTTAGGAAAGAACTTGAAGAACTCTAATATAAGAGCATGAGAGGAAGCTCCTGAAAGTAGACTGCAAAGGAATGACCATCAGTACAGAAGCAACACCTCAATGGGTCATTTCACCATGGCATTGAGAAAGTGACTGGGTAATTAGCAGGATAACATAATTCAAAGAAGCCAAGCAAGAGAAGTTCTCAGTAATATCTATGGTAGCTAAACATAGAGTCATCAGAACCCTTGGGAAGAAAGAACTAATAACCTGGTGGAAAGATTGCAACTTGACCTGTGGTGACATCACATCTTTGATTCAAAATTTGGGTGAGTAGGCCAGCAACAATGTTACATAGTGACCTCACTTCAATATGACATCCCTACTCAAAAAAGGTAAAATGTAGTATGGATCTTAAAAGATGAGGAAGTAATCTAAAGCAACAGGAACATAAAGTGAAAAGATACCAAGGAAAGGGAGCAGGGTGAGAAAGTCACTTCACAAAGGTCCTGAGAGGTGCATTCTTATGTTTCTGTATTTTAATCTCTGAGAATACTTGTTCCTTGAACATGAATGCACCTTTCCTCATGCTTTTAGTCACTTGGTTGTTTCTATTTGGAATGATCTTCCTATTTCTCTCAGCTTATCTATCTTGAGTTAGTCTTACTCCAAATGAAACAGATGTCCTTTCAAATCATAAGAATAGTAACTAACACTTATATCTGCCTTTATATGTCAGCAAGTTTCCATGTGCTTTACAGGCATTAATTCACAACCATACAAGGTAGACACTATTACTAAAATAAATGTGAAAACTGTGTTATAGAGAATTTAAGAATTTAAGCTTACCAAATGGTATATCTAGAATCAAACCCAGGCTCTCTGGCTCTAGACTGTGTTCATAACCCTTACAGATATTGCTTGCTCCACATAAGTCATCATAAAGATAAACTTCTTTATTAGCAATTCTATTTGACATTTTTTTGTTATTGAAACCAACACATTAAGAAGTGCTTGACCATCCTGCCTTAAGAAAACTCTGGCTAACCTGGTTGATTTATGAGCCTGTTTTGCAGACTATCTAGGACTGCAGAAAACCACGAAGAATGTTTGCAATTGTGCAGAAGGGACTAAGAGTGAATGACAGTAACTTCTGCAATGATACACACCAAGATCTTCCCCCATTTCTCATGGTTACAGTGCCAATTTTTGCACATGTGTCCTAGGAGGAGACATGATTTTTGAATGTGCATGCTCAGAAAGGTAGACACTCACTACTCTTTTCCCTATATCCAACCAGCATATTCCATTCAACCTATATACCCCTTAATATCCTTATCTTTAAATCGCTTACCCTTAAATACACCCAACCTCAACCCTTCAGGGAGGTGGATTTGTGGCCTGCCCTCCAGTCTCTTCTTTGGCTTCATCTTGAGTAAACCCTTTCCTTATTACTTACTTAACATCTCAGTGACTGTCTTTGTTGTGCTTTGGGCATATAAAATTGATTTTGGTTACATTATTTTCATTACATATATAATACATTAGATATTTTGTCTCCTCAACTAAATTGTGAGCTCCTTAAAGGAAAAGAATATAGTGAATGTTCGTTGGGTTTTGATTATCCAACATCCAATCATTTTCTTCTGGTAGAAGGACTCAAAGTTTCCTTTAAAGAAAATACTCTATTTCATTCTCTCTCCACACATTTCTACTCCTACACTACATGACCCAATGTGCATCAATCAATACATGAATCTCTTGGAACACTGATTGATTAGGAGTAGACGCCAAGTTTTTCCAGAGTGAATCCTTGACTATGTAGGAAGAACTTCTGCAGAGATACTTGCCTTACCTACTGGACTTAAAACCTTGAAAGATATAAGCTTGAAGCTCTCAAAGTAACTACATGGAACTTAAGAACAAGACAAAGAAGGGTAATCTGAGACAAAAATGGGGGAAGAAAATTAATATTCCCTCTACACTTGTAGGTTCTTAGCTGATAGCCCCCATGTAATAAAATACAGGACAAAAACAGGTTCCATAACACATATACCTCCCTTATACATGGGAAAGACCCAGAGAAACTGAATTACTCCCCCAAATGGCCTAACCCACCACCTTAAATACCATCTCCAGGTAAAAACAAAAGAAGATATTTGGGGCATGGGTAACCATTTATGGGAGGTTTTCAGGTAAAGCACAGTAAAAGAGGTTGTGTTGTTATGCAGATTTGTGTCCCTGCCTTCTCCAATAGGAAGAGTTTCTAGAGATTTTGAGTCATCCTTTTTTTTTTTTTTTTTAAGATTTTGTTTATTCATTTGTCAGAGAGAGAGAGGGAGAGAGAACAAGTACAAGCATACAGGGAGGCAGGCAGAAGGGGAAGAAGACTCCCTGATGAGCAAGTAGCCTGATGCAAGACTGGATCACAGGAGTCTGGGATCATGACCTGAGCTGAAGGCAGATGCTTACTGACTGAGCCACTCAGGCAGCCCCATCCTTCTTTTTTTTTTTTTTTTTTTAAAGATTTTTTTTATTTATTTGACACA
>PITA01006345.1:54646-100817 GCA_004023965.1 Spilogale gracilis
AGAGAGAGAGAGAGAGAGAGAGAGATTTTGGGGTGGCAAATTGTGCTCCCCTTCAGAAGCAAGAAATTATAAGGAAGGAGGAAAAAGAATAGAAAATAAAAGAGGGGTGGAAAAGATAAAAAGAGGGAAGAACAAAAATAAAAAGAAAGGAAAATCAGAATTGGAAAGGAGAAGAAAATTATTTTGTAATTCTACAAAAATTCCTATTTGCAGGCTAGTTGCTTTCATATAGGTTATCCCACTTAATATTTATAAAAATCTGGTGAGGCTATAAAGAAATGGAATGGCTAGGGCTCAACTGAGCCCTAACTACTGTTTTTTTCCTTATTCACCACTTTATGCAGTTTCTTCTAAGGGATGAAATTAGTATCATGTTTTAAGCATATTTTAGATATTCAGTATGCAAAACAAATGTGGTTGATACTGATGATGATATACTGATATGATATACTTTTAAACATACTGTTGTAAAATTCTATTCTGAAAATAAAATATTTAGTTTAATATATCAAAAATATAGTAATTAAAGTGAGCTCTAAGAAAAATCTAAAATTTTTAAAGTGGTATCTTTAATTCCTAGTGGTTGTCACCGTATTCCATTGTCATTTAGAATTATCCCTCAGAACCTAGGGAATTGATTTTCTTAATACTAGACAAACAACAATAAATACTAATTAAATTTATTTCACCAGTTGTTTAGCTTCAGGGAAATGAAAGTTGAGAGACTAGAATAAAGTGAAATACAGTAAAGGGGTCAACAAAAAACAGATAATTTTTAAATTACAGCATTGTAGGCTGATGTTATGAGTTATTTTATAGAGCTCAAGCCCAATAAATTCATGCTCCCATTTATTATCACATTTTTATCACCAGGAGGCTGGTCAAGGAACACATTATACTTCCATTCTGATAAAATTTGTGGGAAATCGTTGTTTCACAAAGTTTCTTCTGTCATTCAGAAACAGTTTTACAGATGGTCCAATAAAAGATACCCTGTTCACTTTCTGAGAATCTTGTATTTCAAAGGCATGTTTAATGTAGATTCTCTGGGAATATATATCAGGGTCAGGCCTTAGAATCTTCCTGGATGTATAATTTGGCAAATATAGAAAAGAATGTGGCAAATACAGGAATAAATCTAGGCTTTCAGGCTCAACTGTGTTTCCCTCAACTCCACATCCCTAGGTACTAAAAAGTGAGTCCAAATGGTTGGCTATGTAATATTATATATTACCAATATTTCATTTGCTGGAAAAAAAATGGCATTCATTTTATACTTCAACTTCCTATAGTGGCAAAAATTATTATAGCAGACACCTCTTGATTTTGTCTCTCCAAGACACCTCCCCTACTTTGTCTGGTACTAAAGAACTTTTTGTCTGCAGAAAGCCCACTTCACATGCCTCAGGCAAGCCTGATCCTTCTCCTACTCCAGGCACAGGGACCCATTGCAATAACCCAGTTGGCCAAACTATGTCCAATGAAATCTTCTTTATATGTCTGCCAAAGATAATGGCCACTGGCTCACATGAGAAGGGGATTTATACTAAAGAAAGAAAGACACAGTGTGAGCTCTGAAGACATCCTCTGAATAGCTTGATCTAGACAGAGCTGATTGCAGTTGCATCCTGAATCTTCCAGGAATGTGAGCCAAAAAAAATGCTCACTGTAACCTGCAGTCAAAAAGCGTCCTGATTAAAACACAGAACTAGTTGGATTACAGTTAATTCTTTTCCAAGGACTTGTCTAAGGACTGAAGAACATTAATTAGGAATGTTACATTAATTAGAAATTACAGAATAAAAATATCTCTATGAACTAGAGACCTCTCAGAAGGCACTGGCTATGACATTAGTTTAAGAGAAAATGTAACTCGTATAGAGATTCCCGTGTTGCAGATGCTTACAGAAAAAGTGGTACACATTTTAAAAAGAAACAGAAGTTTTAATTTGTACTAAAAGGACATTTAAGGGGCACCTGGATGGCTCAGTTAGTTAGGCATCTGCCTTCAGCTCAGGTCATGACCCCAAAATCCTGGGATCAAGCCCCACATCCCCACATCGGACTCCCTGATCAGTGGGGGGGCCTGCTTCTCCCTCACCCTCTGCCCGCCAAGCTCCCTGCTTATGCTTTCTCTCTCTATGTCAAATACATAAGTAAAATCTAAAAGAGACACTTAAGAATTTTTTTATTGCTTCCAAGATAATGAGGAAATATAGCCACACATTCGCAAAATTTTGAAAATGCAATTGTGGGTGCATACAATCTCGTACTTTGATTATTTATATAATTGACTTCTGAATCCTGCTTCTCACTTGTCCCTCCCTTGCTGCTAAATTAGGGGGGGAAATGCTCCCCACTTCTGCAGTGATTTGCTTACTCCATCTTGAGATAATTAGCAAGGAAGCACTGAAGTACCTTTTTTTTTCTTTTCCTTCAAACTAAACATGAGAAGCATCAAGAGATTTTTCAAAACTCTCTTAGGTTGCATCTGACCTTACCTTATATTGTAATAAAATCTACAGAAATAAACTGTGCTGCATATCAGAAAATTCAAAGAAGGGCGCCTGAATGGCTCAGTCGGTTAAGCGTCTGCCTTCTGCTCAGGTCATGATATCAGGGTTCTGGGGTCAAACCCATCAGGCTCCCTGCTCAGCAAGAAGTCTGCTTCTCCCTCTCACTCTGACCCTACCCCTGCTCATGCTCTCTCACCCATGCTGCCTCTCAAATGAATAAATAAACAATCTTTTATAAAATTCAAACAATGTGAATAAAATTAAGGTTTTTGGAGGAGCACTATTGCTCTCAGGAGGATTTGTAAATTCCTCAGTCTTTAAATAGATTTGGTCATCTCTGCTACTGGACCACAGAAAATGTCTCAATGTCAATTGAATTAACTAATCATAAAATGAGCCTTAACTATGTGCTGAAACAGTGCCAAAATCTAGGATTAGAAACTAACTGAAATACAGCCCCTAAATGCAGACATTTTATAGTCTAGTCTGGAAACCAGACGTGCAAACCACCATTTACAATACAGGGTGGTAGGAAATTTGACAGGAATGCATACAGCAGAAGATGGTCAACTCTCTGTAAGAGAACTAAGGAAAGATAACCATGAGCTGATCTTTAGACTGAGGAGAAATTCAATAGTGTTTTAGCATGGCAAAGCCTTAAAGTCATGACCTAGCATGGTTTATTTGGAGTTGCAAATAGGTTGGTATTACCACAACGTGATGCACCTTGAGAACTAGCTGGAGATGAGAACGGAGAGAGAGTCAGAGTTTAGGTCAGAAACAATCCCTACATTAAGCAATATTTGGGGACTATATTCATAAGGAATGGAGAAATGAGACTAACAATGACGTCTAAATGTGTATAGAAGGCTTTTTCAGCATTGATTGTTCTATTGAGATACTGCAAACATCCTACTTATTCCCCAAGATAACATTGACTCATGTATATAGTTCATCTCTGTAATAACATGCTACAGGAAAAATTAAAATTCATTACATAAATCAAGCATACAAATACATACATGATAATATGATGAGTTCAAAGAGGAAGTTTTAACACATTTTCATTGAATCGTAGTTCTATTCTCAGTGTTAGGTAATATTTTTGAAGTGATACTGAATTTTTTTTCTTTTCCCCCAGTTTACTAACTTTTTAACATGTGTAGGCATTTTTTTAGAGAGAAAATATAATAAAGCCATTTTCGTTTTCATATCTGCAAATTATACAGAAGCTAGACTCTCTCCTCAAATACTTTGATCAGTGGTATAGGAAGATAACCATCATATCCATTAAAAAGTGCACTACAAAGTATTAAGTGATTCATGAATGGTATCCAAAGTATGTTCATTTGATGTCATAACTGGTACGTCTAGTAACCAAAGCCAGAAATCTGAGTTATTCTCAACTCTCTCTCTCAATCTCTCTCTCTGCCACATTCAAACATCTATTCCATCCAGCCAGTTATAGCTACAAAACCTTTATCATTGTCATGCTATTCTCTTTATAACCATTACCACCATCCACTTAAGTATTCACTACCCCATCACTGAAATGACACCCATCTAATCCCCTTACAACAATCTGGTCCTGATCAAAGTCGTCCCTCACATAGTCGTCAAAATGAACAGTATACAACACAAGATTAATCATTTCACTCTCCTATTTAAAGCCCTGTGGGGTCACACTATCACAGCATAGAGTCTGAATTGCTTGCACAAGAAACAAAACCGTTCAGGCCTTGGTCTCTGAATTCTTCTCTAGATTCATGCTCATTGATCTGTGCCTGATGCCACGTGGTCCATAGTCCCTTTCTGCTAGTAACTTCCAATCATACTGGACTATTTCTTACCTCTATGCCTTTGCCTCCATTTCTAGAATTTTCTGCCCCCATCCCCATTACCTTCATTATCATTCAAGGTTCTGTTCAAATATCACCCACGGTCAGCCTAATTCAAGATGGGCTCTGTACCTTTCCTTGTTTTTGATTAAAATATCCTGTCTACAGCTCAACTGTTATAACAATATATTACTTGTAATTGCCTCTTTATATACTGCTTCATCACACTGAATTGTAAGATATCCACTTTGCCTTTCAGCACCTAGCACAGAGCCTGGTTCCCAGTAAGTTCTCAAAGTATTTGAAAAATAAATAAATAAATGGAAGACCACACTGGATTAGCTTATATAAGCATGGGCAGTTGGTAAACACTTCACTCAGAAAATGAGACTTTAATTTTGTGGCTAAGGCTTGGAGAAAAGGCAGACAGGCAAAGAAAGGTCATTCCAAGTGAGATGGGTGGGACGCAGCAGTTCCTAAAGCCTCCAGCTTGAAATGCATAGACATGTTCAGAGGAATCCCTGTGTAACTGGAGCTGAGGAATTTCTTCAGATGAAAAAGCTGGGTTGGAGCCCTATGGAGATTACACATAGTAACACGCTATTAAAGAGAATACAAGGACATTAAATAATTTTGAGTCCCTAAGGGGATGTGTCCAGAAAATACAAAATAAAAACTACTATACCTTGACAGTTCCAAAATAGAAAGCAGTGGAAATACAATGAGCAAAATGTTTTACATAATTATTTAGAAATCGTTTAGACTGGGATTAAGGTAATGAAAATAGGGAGAAAATGTTATATGTGATATTAACAAATAATTTGTAGGGCTTCCTGGGTAGCTCAGTCAGTTAAGCATCCCACTCTTGATTTCAGCTCAGGTCAGGGTGGTGAACGGAACCCTACAACAGGCTCTGCGCTAGGTGTAGAGCCCCCTAAATTCTCCCCTCCCCTCTACCCCAGGCCCGCGGCTATCTCACTCTCTCTCAAAAAAAAAAAAAAAAAAGAAAGAAAGAAAAGAAGAGAAAGAAAAGAAAAGAAGAAAAGAAAAGAAAAGAAAAGAAAAGAAAAGAGAAAAGAAAAGAAAAGAAAAGAAATAACTTGTAGAATTTGCTGGCTGATTAAATATGAGGAGGTCAAGAGAAGAATCATAGAGGATGATTTGAAATGTTTAAAACTGGAAGAGAAAACAATGCTACTATTTTTGAAGAATAGGGGCCTCTAAAAGTAAACCAATATTAGGAGTTGAGAGGTTTAGTTTCTCCCATGTTAAAATGAATGTGACTGTGAAATATCCAAGTGGAAAAGGTAGCAAGTTGCTGGAAATACATACCTAGACCTTTAAAAGTAGGCCAGGACTGAGGCTACTAAGTTAAAAAATTATACACATAAAAGAAAAATAAGATACTTCACAACCACTGGGATGACTACAATAAAAAAAAAAAATTAAAAAAAAAAAAAGCACCAAAACTCTGTATTGGCAAAACTGTGGACAAACTGGATCTCTTCTCGGCTGCTGGTAGGAACATAAAGTGGAACAGGCACTCTGGAGAACAGTCCGGAGGTTTCTTTGAAAGCACAACAAAAACTTAACATTCCACACTTAGAAAGCATTCCAAGAAAAATGAAAATATATGCCCACACAAAGATTTGAATGCTCATAGCTGCTTTATTCACAATAAGCCAAACTTGGAAAAATCACAATGTCCAAAGACTGTTAGTGGATAAACAAAATATGGGCTGTCTATATAGTATAATATTACTCAATAAGAAAAAGGAACAAACTACCCATACCTGCATGAAACTCAAAACATGCTAAGTGAATAAAACCAAACACAAAAGACTTCCTGATTGCCTGATTCCATTTATATGAAATGTCCAAAAAAGGTAAGTTTATAGAAATAGAAAGCAGGCCAGTTTTCACCTCGGACTGTGGATGTGAGCAGAAATTAACTTCAGATAGACAAGAAAGCACTTTTTGGGGTATGGACATGTTCCAAAACTGGATTTTGGCAATGATTACACAATTCTACTAATTTATGAAAAATCACTGAATTGTACATTTACAGTGAATGAATCTTAGAATGTGTAAATTATATTTCAATAAAATTGTTAAAGATCGTTTTCTTGAAAATGGCAGCTAAAGTCCAAGAAGCTGCTGTAATCTCAAGAGTAAAGGTAAGAGCTCAGAAAAGAGCTACATTTGGAGGGATTTTCATTTGAAAATAGGAAGAAGATGAGCCAGTGATGAAAACAAAAAGTAGACTGAGCAGTTAAGAGGGAAAAAATAACCCTGGAGTTAAAAAAAAAATCTATGTGAGAAATCATTTTAAGAAGGAATTTCTGTCCAAAAACATTAAATGCTACAGAGAGATCAAGTAACATGGGAGCCAAGGAAAACACATTGGTTTTGGCAGTTAAAACCTAATTGGTGAAGTTCAATTCAAGAAGCTAGAAAAATAAAGATAAAAGCAAAAAAAAATTAATTAGGAAAAGAAAAATGTAGAGTGATAAATTCGAGAGCTGTTTCTTAGAAAAGACCAACAAACACAGATGGTTTTTAAAGTAAAAAATCCAAGTTCATAAACAAAAGACACAAAGAATACACAACAGACCCAGAGAAATAATTTAAAGTTCTCTAACTGTTCTAATAAAATATAAAATTATGCTAAATGAAATTTAAAATACCAGAATCATGGTTAGTTTTTCAGAAAAAAAATACAAATTTTCAAAGCCGACTCAAAACGTGATCTCAGTGGGGTGCCTGGGGGTGCTCAGTCAGTTAAGTGTCTTCCTTCAGCTCTGGTCATGATCTTGGGGTCCTGGGATCTAGTGCTGTGTCAGGCTTCCTGCTCAATGGGTAGTCTGCTTCTCCTTTTCCCTCTGCCTCTTCTCCCTCCTCCCTTTTTCCTGCCTTCTTCCTCCTACCTTCTTCCTTACTCTCTCACTCTCATGTTCTCACTCTCTCAAATAAATTCTATTTTAAAAAATGTGATTTCAAAATCATGAATACATATTTATTATGCAAACTGAGAAAGCCATTTTTTAATTGCTCCAGAAACAAGATGAAGAGAGATCATTTTTCCAGACTATTCTACCAACTCCAGCACCCGGATAGTGTGTGACCTTGAGACATTTATTTAATTTCCCCAAGCACCAGTTGAACTTAGGAAAGAATTACTGATGGAAATTGAAGTTCATCCCAAGCCATCTTCAAGAAGAGACTTGTGTTGAATTTTGCTATTGGCCAGCTTAATTTTGGGGGAGATAAAGATCAATAATAAACTAATGTTTGTTTTTTATAAAATTTATTCTATTTTTAAAAAGCTGCTTTCTAGTTGTGTATCTATATGCAAGATTACTTCATTTCTTCAAGGTACAGTCTCTTTAAAAATGAAATGAGGATAATAATACCTTCCTTAAAACATTGTCATTAAGAAAAAAAAACTATTTTTAGACATATTGTTCACACACACACACACACACACACACACACACACACTCCTCTTGTAAAGTTCCTTGCTTATTTGCTCATTTAGAATAAAGCAGAAACATACAGTACACTTGGACTTCATAATGGAAATGTTCCTAAAAGCTTATTTACAAAATAATTGCTTAAAAACTTCGTCAGTCTGCCATATATATTATGTGAATAAACTCAAGCAAAAGTTACATCCTAATGAGTAAAGAGGTTCCCAGATTGCAGACAGTAACTTGTCTGCACATTACTCTTTAACATTTCAGGGAAGAAGTGTGTGTGTGTGTGTGTGTGTGTGTGTGTGTTGTGTGTGTAGGGTGACAAAATAATAAAGCAAATGTGGTAAAAGGTCTGGTAAAATGTTTCCATTTTGGAATCTTGGTAAAGCATATTTAGGAATTCTTTGCAATTTTTCTGCAAGTCCAAAATAATCTTTTAAGAAATTATCCCCTATCTGCCTATTATATAAAAACTAAATGTTTTTTGTATATTGGCTTTCCTTAAGGAATATATGGCACATGTCTTTTAAGTATAAAATGAGTCCGGCACAGAAATATTGTGCATTTAGGATAAGGAGACCCAAAACTGCCTAAAGTATTGGTTTTATGTGGCCAATGACCAGAGGTTCTCTAAAGTAGGAAATTAACCTCCTACCTCTCTATGTGAGTCTTTGCAGAAATCCTAGAGGTCAGATACTCTTTGGGTTAAACTCCCTATGGTGGAATAGAGATTTCAGAGAATGTACCAAAGGAAACCATTTTGTGCATGTCTTCATATACCAAAAAATGCCCATTTACATATTTACTCTTAGAATCTTGAATGGGTACTACAAAACAGAGCTGAAGACCTTGATGCTTTTTCTTTCTTTTCCACTACCTTGATGCTTTTTCTTTCTTTCCCATTTATCCCTTGCTCTCTTTAGCTTCCTCAAGCACTGTCTAAATCCTACCATCCAATTGCATTACTCTTTATACCGTTTTCATGGGTTTTAGTGATCCAGTTTCCTTTCCTCTTTCCACAAAAGCAAACTAAGTTTGAAAAATCAAATCAGAATTAATAAGGATTAGAAGCCAATATTATCAAATACAGAAGGAAAAGGAGAAGTAGATGAAACTTGACAATATTTATAAACAGGAAGGAGTGGGAAAATAGCAGAGAAATGAGAAAGACAGATAAATTATGTCTGTCTCATCACATCCATTCCTCTTCCATATGTTGCATATCACCTCTAGCCATTTACCACACTCCAGCTCCAAGACAGAGGGAGGCAGAGGATTTCCTGAGAGAACACGGCTCAAAACTGCTTCTCACCTCTTCTTCATAGGCCCACATTCAGAAAAACAAAAACACTCAACAGGAACCAAAAGCTCACATTTGGACTGCTTGTTCCTCCTCCAGGCCTGGTTTCGAGGCAGATTTTTCTAGCCTATGGAAATGTTTTAGCGTTAATTTGATCATGGTTTCTTTCACACTTCCTTACTAAAGTACTAAAAAAGGGAATTCACAGAAATTCATGGAGTGCCATCAGCGACATTTTCACAAGTGTTAACGAAACGAACATGATAATAGATTTCAGACTAAGTTCTTCAACTTATTTAGTTCACTGGGTGTTATAAATTAGTCATAGTCCAAGTGTGTATATCAAACAAAAAATTTGAATTTTTAACATGTAGCCAAAAGTCAAACCGTGTTATTGACCCCATAGTCATGTAAACTTCCTTAATTTTTCCATATGTAACTCTATCCTCAATTTCCAACGTGGCTACTTAAGATGTGTCTATATTCATTTTCATGGCTTAGAATACAAGTTTCATTAAGTATAAATAGCATAATTGTGTTTTCCAGTACATATTAGACCTGCATATTTAGGTCAAATTATTTGGTTTGACTTATGGCCCTTTAAAAATATATGTTCTCCTCTCTGGAGAACAAGTCTGAAGGCAAGTTTGCCATAGAATTAGTGATCACTTATGGTCTTCTGAGGGGCCTCAGAAGTTCATTATGTGCCAAGAACAAAATTATATTTAAAATAAAGAACATATTGAATGTAATCAGAGGATTTCAGAAAATGATTTTTTAAAAGATCAAGGAATCCTATTCATGGAAGATACGTGTCTTTATCAATTCAGGGTGCCATGAAAAAAATACCAAAGACTGGGTGGTTTAATAATAGTAGTTCACTTCCTAGAGTTCTGGAGGCTGGAAGTCCAAGATTAGGGTGCCAATAACAGCCAGGTTCTACAGATGGCACTTCTCACTCTGTCTTCACATGGTGAACAGAAAAAAGAGTGAGCTTTCTGGTATCTTTTCTTATAAGGGTACTAATCCTATTATAAGAGCCCTGGCCTCATGACCTCATCTACCTAATTTCTCAAAGGACACATCTCCAAATATCTCCAAATATAAGTGGAGGTTAGAGCGGTTATGAATTTGGGGGGACACAACTCAGTCCATAGCAATAAGCAGAATTAACTTGTTTTGGCAGTCCCATTACACTGCTGACTCATCCTGAGTTCAACAGAATGTGGAAGCCCCATGTCTTTTTACACTTAGCTGTTGCTGACCCCCTCACTCTCATTCTCTATTTGAGCAGTGGCCCTCAAGTTAATAGTGCAGACCACTACAATAATCAATATTCTTTTTTTCTTTCTTTCTTTCTTTTTCATCTGATCCATTTACTCCAGGATTTTCATAACTTTGGGGGAAGGGAGACTTTCCTAGCTTTGTGTTGTCTTCATATCTAATAAGCATGCTTTACAGATGTCCATCTAAGTAAAAAACTAAAATGAGAAATACAAAAGAGAAGGAGGAAGAATCTTAGGGTTAGCCATGGAAATCTCCCTATGTGTTATATAAACCCAGTATCCATATCCCTTGGCTTCAATAAGTCCACCAAATTATAATCATGTACATTTTATATTTTATCTAATCCATAAGAAAATTATCAGGTGTTTTGTAAAACACTTTCAAAATTCCAAACACACTATGCCTACATCACTTTTTGGATTCCTTATTCCAGTAATGCTGACAAAAATTTGAAGTGTGATAGAACACAACATTTTGCTCAAATCACATAAAACATTCTCCTAGTGTCTTGCATTTTTTTCTCAAATATGCCTAATAAAAGACGGTACCTGTAGAGCCTAATTTATTGATGGTGTTTGGCAGCAAAGTGTGAAAATTACATAAACAATATTTTTAAAATCTTAACATTAGCTATCAGATATAATTCTGGACTCTACTGGGCATTTCCTACCATGAGTAATTTCCCATTGATCTTGGCCAACTCTGGACATATCTTACTATGTCCTTCTCCTGTCTCTATAAGAGAGCCTCCAACTCACTGTTCTGGCTCATTTCCTGTGAAGACCAGTTCAAGTCTCCATCCCTTACCCCAAATAATGTTTGGACTTAGGTTTGCATACTCAGAAATTCATGAAGATGATTCGCTAAACAAAGGTCTGTTCTCTTTATATTTTCACCATTCAATAGTCAAGCACCTGAGGGCTCTTTGAAATTGGTTTCCAAATTCTTAGGAAAGTTCCTTCCAGGTGTTGCCAGCAAGACCCTATGTGTCCTGAGTTTTATTTTTCCAGAAAATCAACTTACAATAACCACAAACACAGGTAAAACAAACAAACAAACAAACAAAAACAAAACAAAACAAAACCTGATATCACAGTTGTTCCCCAATCATCAAAATCCCATTTTAGTAACAAACTCTATTAATGGTTCAGCCATATTATCAATCTAATAAGAACACATAAAGCACAGTTTAAAAAAGTAACTCTTCTATCACTACAGGATTCACTTTTGACCACCTTCCTGAAGCTAGGGGCTCATGAAACCCAGTTAGAAAAGAAGAAGAAGGAAAGTAAAAGTCTTTCCACCTCTTGGAAGTCGGGGGAATCCACTAGCTTATTTTGCAGTCACCAAAGGAGCATGATTCTCTTCTCTCTGTGTGGACTTTGTTGCCACTTGGATTTATGGTGACAATATTTCCTGGGTCTCTAGATTTATGCTTGAGACTGAAGTTGCACAGACGGCCATTTACATTTCTTTGGAAGACTTTTTAACTCTCGAGCTCTAACAACTGCTTTTGAGCAAAGGGAAATTAGGTAACTTTGAAGATCAAAGTCAAACACAAACATTTTGTGTTTCTTCCTTACCATTGCTATACTATGTGCGGCAGACACAGCCTGGAGTTACAGCATGATACACCATATGTGTGTAAGGGCAGGAAACAAATCAACCCGAAGCAACTGACAGTCACCTTCAATATACCAATTTATGCACAACTATTGATTTTCCTTCTCCTTTTCTTCAAGAGCCAGAAGGTGGCATCTGACTACTTATTTTAATATTTGAGCTTATTTCATTAAAATATATTATGCTTAAATAGAGGACTTAAGCTTAGTTTTATTATTAAGTATGAGATTAAGCATAACAAATGAACTCTGGAGGAAAAAAATTAAATCAACCAAATCAAAAAAATATGAAAAGGCAATAAGGCCATCATCCTCACATCCACAGAATAGATCAGAATGGTCTTCAAAGGATTATGTCCTAAATATTTTTATATAGATTTTTACAGTGATTTGGAACTGCTTAAATGGTAGTAAAATGGGGTATCTGGGTGACTAAGTCCGTTAAAAAGCTACCTTCAGCTCAGGTCATGATCTTGGGGTCCTGGAATCCAGCCGCATTTCTCTCTCCACTGCTTTTTTTTTTTTCCCTCTCTCTCCACTTCTCACCCTGCTTGTGCTCTGTCTCTCTCAAATAAATAAAATCCTTAAAAAAATAAAATAAATGGAAGTAAGATTATTAAAATGGGAAGTCAAGAAAAACATACATTATCTTTCAAATTACTCTGATTTAGGCTTAAATGTTAGAGATTTAGTTGGATCTTAGGTCTAGAAATGGATAAAAGTGCAAGGAAATCTAGAAGGCTACCTAGCTTTCCTTTCCCTCTTAGCCTATGATTTTATTCACTGTGACTCTTTGGTCACAATATTAGCAAAACTGAGGAAGAACAAATGCTAAAATGTAGATGAAATGTTTTTAAAGATGTTATTCTACTTTTTATAATTTCATTGCCTTTCTATATATTCATTCATTCATTGAAAAAATACTCTTTGTTAGTGTTCTGTACAAACTCTCTGTGTTAAGCATGTTTAATACAAAGAACAAGTCATGGTTCTGTCCTCAAGTCACCCACAGTATAGCCTGGAAGCTGATACAGAGAAAGAAGCAAAATGCAACACAGTGAGGACAATGGCAAAGAGATGCAAAACTATGACAAAAGCTCATAGCAAGGCCCTTTCTAAGGACCACAATGATAGCAAGTAGGAGAGTCCACAAAGACTTCCTAAAGAAGGGGACCTGAACTGACTCTCCTACCATTAGCAAGAATTCCCCAAAGGCAAGTGGGTTAAGGGGGTGATAATGGCATTCCAGACAAAGGGCAATAGGAGGAAGGGTAGGGGATGAAGTTTGCAGGTGCTAAATTATGGAGTTGCTTATTTGGTACATTAAAGAATCTGATATTTTATCCTGTAAGAGTTAGGACTCCTTTGAAGGGTTATATACCAATAGGTGACACAGTCAAATTGGAGTTTTAAAGCGATCACTCTGGTGTCCGGACGTAGAATTAATCACAGCAGGATGAGTGCGGACATGGGCAGATGAGGCAGGACATGGCCAGATGAGGAAGGACATGGGCAGATGAGCCTTCCAGCGCTGTTTAGGTGGGGAAATCGGTAAGATTTCATGACTCCTAAGAGTGGGATCTGTAGCAACTTCCTGATTTCCTGTGTGGCTGCGGGATAGAAAGCAATATCACCAAGTAAGATAGAGAGACTATAGGGGGAAGGAAAAGTTAGAAGAGGAAGCAATTTAGGAAGGCTGAGATTGAAGTGCGAATAAGGCATCCAGGTAGCAGTATCTAGTTGGCATGTGAATAGGAAACGAAACTGTAAAAGTTCAGATTAGCATAACATTTTGGCAGTCTTCAGTACATCTTAGGGGAGTGAGAATGGCCAGTATCTCTCAGACAGACATGACCAGGAAATTTGGGGCTTTAGAAAAAAATTCGGACAAGTGCAAACTGGAGGAGGTGAGCAGGAGTTTCTAGCAGAGAAACCAAGAGGCTACTCTCCATTTCTCAAAAGAATCCACATGATTTAACAAGAGTCCTTATTGATAATCCTAAAAGCCTGCATTTTCCCCTAAAAAGGGCAATGAGAGTGGCAGTTTTTACGTGCTGAGGGTGTAGACCCCACAAATTGGAATTTATACTTAGCCTTGAATGTTTTCTGCCTGGATTTTTATTTCTAAATGTAAATTATTTTAAGAATTTATCTATTTGACAGACAGAGTGCGAGGGAGGGAACACAAGCAAGGGAAATGGGAGAGGGAGAAGCAGGTTTCCGGCTGAGCTGGGAGCCCAATGTGGGCCTCGATTCCAGGACCCTGGGATCGTGACCTGAGGTGAAGGCAAATGCTTAATGACTGAGCCACCCAGACGCTCCTCTAAAAGTAAATTCTAAAGAAGGGTTGCTAATAATCTTCTTGCAGATAAAATTCCTCTTTGAACATTTACATATATTTTCTTGTTTGAAACACTTCGTTAAAACAATTTCTTGCAGAGTGGCACTGAAGAATTGGGAGAACTTTGAAAGCTTGACTGCAATGGAGCAAAATAAGACAACAGGTTTCTTACCAGATGAAGAAAAATAATAAACAAGTTGCTCCCTGCTTTATTAGTCAGGGGTTAGCTATGTATAAAAGACCATATTGCAAAATTCTACACACAAAGACAAGTTGAACAGTTTTCCCTTGGAAGATTAGTATATGTTTCTAGTACTTCTTTTTATCCCACATTTAAATCTCTGTTCCTGTCCTTGTCATTTCACATCTGATATTCCAAAATCCATTCCTCACCACCTGTCTTTGCTCTCTTTTCAATCTGTCCAAACTTTTCTAGTTCAAATCATCTTTAAAACTGCTTCTTTAACCATAGCACTTTTCTTAAGATTACTTGTCGGGCACCTGGGTTGCTCAGTGGGTTGAAGCCTCTGCCTCATGATCTCAGGGTCTTAGGATTGAGGCCCACATTGGGCTTTCTGCTTAGCAGGAAACCTGTTTCCTCCCCTCTCTCTGCCTATTGTGATCTCTCTGCCAAATAAATAAATAAACTCTTAAAAAAAAAAGATTACTTGTCAATGTCATCATTATGTCTAAATCAACATTTTCTGTGAGCCCTTGGGGACATTCTGGTAACATCGTCTTAGCCTCAGAATAAGTTCCTGTACATAATAACAAATATATATTTTTCATTGTCACAAATGGCAATAAACTGTACTTTGCACAATTAAAAGAAACAAAAACTAGTAACAACACTAAGTGTATATTTATTAAATTTTAAGGCCTTTTATCTGGTTTATTTCATTACTACCTATTCTTTGGTAGAAGATATGTTCAATTTAAGATAGAATAAACTAAGATCCAGAGAATTTAGAGATATTACACAAATTTCCTCAAGACCAAAATGGA
Source organism: Spilogale gracilis (assembly GCA_004023965.1). Taxonomy (NCBI): domain Eukaryota; kingdom Metazoa; phylum Chordata; class Mammalia; order Carnivora; family Mephitidae; genus Spilogale; species Spilogale gracilis. Next base: position 70,032 of record PITA01006345.1, read on the forward strand.
CACCAGAACTCAGTTTTCTCAACTATTTACCCAGCGCTTGCACAACTAAAGTAAAATGATATGTTTTACACTCCCTAGTATCAATGTCAGTAAAAAAGGGGGGGGGGGACAACAGCTGCCTACCACACAATGGGCACTGAATAAAATCAGTTACACCATTACTACTCTTAATCTTCTCAATAGCCCATCTTTTTTTTTCCTTAGGACATAGAGACTACAAGAGCCAGTAACACTACTCATTTCATAAGTAATAAAGTAGTATAACTTATTACATAAGGAATAAAGGAATAATTAGAAACTATGCTTCAGACCCCAGAGTTTGTGTTTTTCTACTTAAATCCACTATCTCACACAGTAAAAAGTTGAGTCCATCTCCATCTGTTATATTTTTACAGTAGACTTTCATCGAGTGACTATATTACACACATATCCCAGAGAAGTTGATAGTGTTAATGAAAGAAAAAAAATGCCATCAGCCCTGCCCTTGAGAAGCTCCCAGTCTAAGAGGGAAGATAGCAAAAACTACAGATTTTGCCTTGACAATGAGGGAGAGGAGGGAATGAAGGAAGTTTTGTTTAAAAGAATAAAAGATAAAACAAAAAATGTAAAAAGAATGTGACTGCTCAGTAACAAAACTCTGAAGGCAGTTAGGACATTTTATTATACTCATGGGTAACCTATATTAAGGATAAAATTAAATAAATGATGATATCTCCTCTGTTACCCCATCAGGACTTTAAGGGATGAAATACAGTATGTTTGGTGAAAATCTGAATGAACACTCAATAAGGTAATTTCTCTATACACCTATTTAGAAAATGATCATTGATTATAGCAGTGAAACGAAACTGTTGTGTGCCTGGAAACGACACTGAAATGTTAAAGTGCAAACATAAAGCAGGACTATGCTTTGTTTAAAGTATCTACTAGCCCTCATTGAATCAGCAGAATAAAATTATAAAGCTCATACATCACTTTCTACTACTATCAACCCTCTTGCTGCTAAATTATTTTAATCTTTCTAAGGTGCAAGAATCTTACATAAATAGAATCCCATGAAAATACCCTATTATTCTTACCAAATTCAATTATTAATACGTGTTTATTAAGGACCTACTAAGAACCAGGTACTTAATAGAACTTTCCTTGAAAAATGGAAAAAATCTTGGGACAACTGACCTCACTGGACACAGAAACTATGTCCCATTCATTCTGCATTCCTTTAACACACATTAAATAAAGTCACATTTGTAATAGGCTTAGACAAGTATTTACCAAGTGTGGATTTAAGGCGTCTTATTCTTGGTAAATTCAAACTCCATTTGAAACATATGGGTTCATTATTTCAATCCAAATTCATCTTTTTCAAGTTTAAATGAATTGGTTTTGAAACATGAATTTAGAAAGGCAAAAAGACTAATCAAAGAGGCTCCTAAGACTTCTCGCCCCTGGAGAAACATATGGATGTTATTTAAAATCAATTCAGAAAAAAGACAGGTTGAAATTTCTTATTTAAATCAAAGCTTGTCTTTGCAGTATTACGTACTGCATGATTATTAGAAGATGAGTATCAGATAGAGTTCATTTTAGCAATCAACACAAGCTGACTCTGGCTAATGTAAGTAAATACAAGGATTTAAAAAAAGATGTTGGGGAGCTCCCAGATCTGAATCACAGTAGGATCCTCTTATCCACGGGGGATATGTTCCAAGACCCCCAGTGGATGCCTGAAACTGTGGATAGTACTGAACCATATATATACTGGTTTTTCCTATACATATGCCTATGATAAAGTTTAACTTATAAATCAGACACAATAAGAGATTAATGAAGAGATTAATGACAATAATGAATCATAAAATAGGACAACTGTAACATATACTCAGTAAAAGTTAAGTGAATGCAGTCTGTCTCTGAAAATATCTTATTGGATTGTATTCACCCTTCTTCTTGTGATGATGTGAGATGATAAAATGCCAATGTGAGGGGCGCCTGGGTGGCTCAGTCAGTTGAACATCTGACTTTGGTTCAAGTCATGATCTGGGGGTCCTGGGACTGAGCCCCACATCGGGCTCCCTGCCCAACAGGGAGTCTGCTTGTCCCTCCGTCCCTCTTCCTGTTCTCTCGCTCTCTCTCTAATAAATAGATAAAATCTTTTAAAAACAAAATTAAATAAAATGCCCACATGATGAGATGAAGTGAGGTGAGTGGCCTTGGCATTGCGACACAGCATTAGATTACTATTGACCTTCAGACCGATACATCAGAAGGAGGATCATCATCTGCTTCTAGCCTGCACTAGACTGCAGGGTAGCTGAAACCATGGAAAGCCAAACTGCCAAAAAGGAAGGCAGGAGAAGACGAATAATCAAATAGCAACAATATAACTAGAACTATTAACCTTAAAAGTTAACCCCCAGTTACTTTACCAGCAAAAATGTGTTTGCTCAGGAAGACCAAAGAATTGCTACAGAGGACAAGCAAGCTAAGGTAAAACAACAGGCATGTTCAGAGAACAAAGGAGAAGAAGGCTCTTCCAAAGAGGAAAAGCGGGGGAGGGGGACTGCAGAGGCTGTTACAAAAAGTCTCTTATGGCTAAGCCGTTGCCAGGGAAGGAGAAAAGCTTCTTCCTTCTGTAAAGTAGTAGTAAAGTATCTCAACTGGTAAGGTGTGGTCTCTTTCTCTTGCATCTGCAATTGACCTCAAGAGGTTGGGCATTAGAGCACCCCTGCTCCCCTGCTGACCTCCTAATTGCATTTCTTTATTTATTTGTCAGAGAGAGAGAGAGAGAGAGAGAGAGAGAGAGAGAGAGAACGCACAAGTGGGAGAAGTGGCAGGCAGGAGAGGGAGAAGCAGGCTCCCAGCCGAGCAAGCTTTATGTGGGACTTGATCCCATGAGCCTGGGATCATGACCTAAGCTGAAGGTCGATGCTTAACTGAGTGAGCCACCCAGGTGCCCTTCCAAATGCATGTTAAATAAGTTTTCCTTTTGTTAATGTTCACACAACTACAGCCAAAATCCAACCAGAGAGCTTCCACAAAAAGGAACACTGTTGTTGTCCCAACTAATTTCTCACATCTCACTCCCCCACATTGTAGACACTGGATGGTGTATGACACCACTTTTCACTGAACATCCAAGGAGAGGTTTTTGATTTGTTTGTTTGTTTAAGACTATTTGAGAGAGTGTGTGTGTATACCTGTACACACTAGCAGGCGGAAGGGGCAGAAGGAGAGGAAGAAGCAGACTCCCCGAAGAAGAAAAGAGCCCCACATGGGGCTCGATCCCAGCACCTTGAGGTCATGACTGGACCTGAAGGGAGACATTTAACCAACTGAGCCACCCAGGAACCCCACATTCAAGGAGATTCTTGATGCCCTTGCCTGGCATCATTTGCTTTTGATTTAAGGTGCAAAATGAGTGATCTAATTACTGAGTGGTCGATTGTGCTAAGAGCCTAAATCACAATAGATTATAGTCACAAAATGGAAGAAGATTCAAATGCTGTATAGAAAGTTTTGAAGGGGCACCTGGGTGGCTCAGTCAGTGAAGCATCTGCCTTCGGCTCAGGTCATGATCCCAGAGTCCTGGGATGGAGCCCCACATCAGGCTCCTTATTCAGCAGGGAGCTTGCTTCTCCCTCTGCCTGCTGCTCCCCTGCTTGTGTTCACTTTCTCCTCTGACAAATAAATAAATAAAATCTTTTCTAAAAGACATTTTAAAAATAAATATTAGCAACAAGATTGATAATATTGAACAAAATGATAAAATCACCTTGCATTCTTTGCCTCTTATTCTCTGATTTTGTACAATTTCTCCATTTCTATTCTCTTTTATTAAGTCTATGCAGTGCCTTCTCTTACAGAATTTAAAGCCACATCCCTATCTTTTAAGATGACTATTTCTGTATTAGATATGATTAGATTCGTCTGTATAAGATAGAAAACCTTTAAAACAGCACTGGTTTCAATAGTTTTCCTATCCCTCACAAAACGATTTTGGAAATCAGCTATGCAAAATTTCTATGGTAGCCCATTCATTATAATGAGATCAAGACCCCCTTCTTTCATTATACCATCAAGGTCACCTCATGGTCAAAAATAGTTACCAGAACTTCAACCATTACACCTGTGTTATAGGCCAGCAAGTGAAAAAGTACAAGGGCTAAAAGAATATTTGCCTCTTCCCTAGTAAGGAACTCTCTTAGAAGACATACACAAAACTTGCTTACATCTCACTGGCTATAATTTAGTCACCTATTTATACCTAGCTGCTAGAAGGTCAGAAAATATACCTTTATATTGGACAGCAATGTGTCCAGACTAAAAATTGCGATTCTGATACTACGGAAGCAGGGTAAGTGGTGTGCGAGGAAAGAGGGGCTGCCTACAGCATTGTCTCAACAACTCCTTTTGGTCGTTGCTCCCAGTATCCCATAGGTGGTTATTCTCATCCCACAAATAAAATTGACTTCGATAAATGAGCATCATCTCTTAGGATGCACACAATTCTTTAAAAGTAGGCCTCTCTACTGCATATTCATTGTTTGCCTCCCCAGGTGCTATTTCCTACTCTCCAAAAATAACAACTAGATTGTTTGGGGGAATTTCTCTTCCTTTAGTGTCCGCCATATGGTTCACTATACTCCACCCTCAATTCCAGGGTTCAGGGTAGTCAATCAACTTGGCCCTATATCCCAGTCCATAACTGGTATCTTATTGAGACTAATTTCACTCAGTAAAAAACAGGAAATTGGGAGTAGAGGTGTCTGGGGGGAGAATCATCCAGGTAATAAATAATTCTTGTTTACATACAATTTGCCCGCTATTGTTCTAGGCACTTAGAATACAGCAGGGCCCTGACTCAGACACAGACAACAGAAACTACTCTAGACAGCTTGAGCAGAAAAGCATTTAGTGCAGGGTGCTTACAAAACCATCAGAGGAGCTGAAGAAGCCAAACAAAGTCTGTCTTTAGAAATGATTCCCAGAACACCATAGAGGAACTTCCCTAATAAGGCAGTTGCTTTCTCTGTTACCAGAAACCTGCGTGATCAGAAAGTGGCTCGTTGAACTGGTAGCTTCAGTACCACATGGTTTTCCCCAAGATCCAGGCTATTGGCCCCAGGATCACATCACCTCAGCTAAAATTCAAGCCCCATTTCCATGCCTTTTGACACTCGTGAGACAAAACTTGGACACTGGGAACAAACAAAAGCAAAACAAAACAAAATCTCCACAACTCTGTTTCCCTACAAAACTAGTTGAAGCCAAAACCTGGCTTCTTTCCATCTTTCCAATCTTACATTGGTACCTTTGTTGGCAGAAATATATCATCTGAAAGGGAGTCTAGAAACTGTCTTAAACTCCTTAGCCTCAGCAACAAAGAAAAGTATATCACACACAAATGGGAATGGAACTTTTGCATCAGTATATAATAGCTATCCCATACAATCAACGAGATAAATCGAATCTTTCATCTTCCAAAATATCTGAGTAAGTGAAGAGCTTATGTCCTCATAGAGAACCTCTCTTCTTCCTTGAGACTGTTAAACTACTTAAACAAGAAGGCCATTAGACTAAGGTGGCTCTAATGCCTTGGCAGCCTGTGTAACAAACCACAATGTAAGCCTGCAAATGCCTCAAGGTTATAAAATCAAACCTTTAAGCACAACCAAGTGCAAAGAGCCAACTAGGCATTAAGCTATAACCAATCAATAATTTCCTTCTTTTGCTCCCACTTTTCTCTATAAAATATCTCTCCCTGAGCTCCTATCTGCTCAGCTCTCCTGACCACTTGTGGTTTGGTGGTGCCTAATTCAAACTGATTTTTGCTCAAATAAATTCTAAAAAGTTGTACTATACCTCATCCTTTTAACAGGAGCAACAAGAATGGGTCTGTATTCTGGATAGTGTGGTGAGTAGAGGCGAGGCTCTAACTTCTCTTAGCCACTTAACTATCTGGATAACTGATGGAAGACAACCTTAAAATGATATTGATTAATGAAGAAGAATAGAGCCAAGGAATTCATAGAGAATTGATGCTCTGATGATATCAGAAACTTCTAGATCAAGCAATGGCTTTTGTGTTCCTTGAACTTTTCTGTTAGCTAACAGAGTCCTCAGCTCTTTATTTTTGGTTAAGCCATTTTGATTCATATTTTCCATCTTTTGCAAATGATTCTCAGTCACATAAAACCGGGAATGGGGTATCAAAAGAGAATTAACATACAGATGTCGGGGGCGGTGCGTGATCTGCCCCTCCTGCCATGCCCAAGCCACCAGGAACTTTGGAGGTACTCGTGAATGTGAATGAAAGCCCCTCCGGGCTTTCCCTGCCTAGAATCTGGAAAGCCACATACCTTGTGGGCTGGGGCAATATGTCCTTTGTGTCCCTAGGATGTGTACTTGGGCAAGTGCTCATCCAAGGCACATTGTTCCATTTAATCCTCCTCCTGGTAATCATATCTCCTCTGTATCTATTATCTGTATTCCTTGCTCCCTCTGCCTTAATGGTCTTGGCTTCTGTGGATTTAAGTAATCACTCTACACCCTACAGTAACAATACTGACCCTATCTCTAGGGCAAGGTGCAAAAGCAGTTAAAAATCTATTTGGCACAGACCTGGATGATCAGCAGGCTGTGCTGATGTGGCACAATTGTTTTCACTGTTTAATGGAAAACTATAGCCTTTAGTTTGGTCTCATGAGCATACCTTAGTTATACAAAATAACTTAACTTCGAAAAGCCCACACACGTCAGACTTGGTGCATAGCTCTTTGGCCCAAGTTGATAAATCTGTAAATTGGAATCGTGAAGGGTGATGGGAAAGAATGCTAGGATGGGTGACCAAAGGTGGTGTGAGTCTATTCACAAACTTCCCTTTGTTCCTGACCTTCACTTATACTATGTGTTTGTGACACTTTCCTTTATAGTGGAAATCAGTAGTTGATAATTATAACCTGCATAGATACACTTTGATGGAGACTATTATCAATAAAATATACTTAATAGTTTATATGTAATATACTTAATAGTTTAAATGTAGTTACTTAAAGTTTCCACGACCACCCATTCACCTTTTGTCTGTGTGACCACTCTCTGCCTTGCACGGTCAGAGGAGAAGACATCCCATTGAGATAAAATGAGACAGAATCAACTGTTTGCCTAAAGTTAGATTGATGTGACTGCCAGTGGACCAAGGTCTGTTTCCGCCCACAATTAGGGATGCCCTGTCATAAGTTTATGGCACCTGAACGGGCGCCGATTATTGGGAAATTTATGATTGGAAACCTGAAAGAAGTCTGTGTAAGCTCTTACAAATCTCTCTCATCATACACCCTTCCCTTGAGATGATCTGTAACTAAAAAGCTTTAAATAAAGAACCCTGAAGACACAGTCTTCAGGAGAGGAGGAGACAGCAGGAGCTGCCCACCACTCTTCGCGTCTGGTCTCCTCATGTCACCGACTCCATCACCACCTTCAGGGAACCCTGACCGACGGATGCCGGGGCCGGCTCCCCGCATACAGAATTGGCTAACTTGAAGTAGGGAGAAGGTGATGAGGGTCCCATTATCTGGAGGTGAGAAACTGGCACCCCTTCTTGTATTAAAACTGGTAGCAGTTGTAGCTTTAAGCTCAGAACATGTATCTAATGAGGCTGGAGCATTAAAGGATTCAGTAGGAAATTTTCAAGGTATTAGTGTTTTGGAATATGGGTGACAATCAAGAATTCTTGAGATATCTTTGGTGCAAAATGGTGATTTTATTAAAGCACAAGGACAGGACCTGTGGGCAGAATGCATAGCACTGGGGTTGTGAGGAGCAATTTATACTATGGGATTGGGTTAGGTAAGGAAAAAGGAAAGTTTTCAAAAGAACTTTCATATGCTAAAGAGAAGAGTCCTCGCCTTTGTCAAGATTAAGGTTGTTTTTCCCTCCACTAAGGCATTAACATTAAGATAGTTGGGAGCTTCCTGGAAGAATGTCAAAACGTGTCCCACTCCCCCCAGGAGTATGAGGGGGAAAGAGCTGTATGTCAGCTTGTTCTTTGTCCTTAGCTAGCCTTCTGCTCCCTCATCAATGTGTTGGCTGCCCCCTATGGCCTTCATTCGCCGTCATGTATCAACTATTTATTATGCACCGGGCATTTTTCCTTTTTTTTTTTTTAAGATTTTATTTATTTATTCAAGAAAGAGAGCAGAAGCAGGGGGAGTGGCCCCATGTGGGGCTTGATCCCAGGATCCTGGGATCATGACCCTACCCAAAGGCAGACTGACTAAGCCAACCAGGAGGGCCACCAGGCATTTTTCTAACAGTTCACTTATATTTGCTCATTTAACTACCCATAATAACTGATGACGCTGTAAGCAAATTCAAGGGACTCACTTCTTGGGGTGCATTAAATTGAACACAACCCAAGAAAGTGCTGAAAGCAAAGAACTTTATATTACTTGTTACAAATAAGGAGATCGCTCTCAAAACGTTATCACCTCTTAGGGTTGGTACAGGGGGCTTTTATTCAGTGTATTGGGGTTGAGGACAGGGAACTTGCATACGTGTTTTCCTAAAGATTTATTTATTCATTAGAGAGAGAGAGAGAGAGAGAGAGAGAGAGAGAGAACACAAGCAAAGGGAGGAGCAGAGGAAGAAGAAGAGAATCTTAGGCAGATGCCCCACTGAGGTCCAGAGCCTGACTCAGGGCTTAATTTCCCAACCCCAAGATCACAACGTAAACTGAAAGGAAGAGTGAAATGTTCAACGACTGAGACACCCAGTGGCCCAAGAACTAGTATACATATTAATGAACTTATACATATTCTATTACTTAGATACTTGGTTCATTTGTACATGTTAAGCTTGCCAATATGCTAGTGCATGTAAGGCATGTTCCAAAAAAAGGGTGGAAAGCCCTGACCATTATAATGAGCTAAAGGTAACTTCAGGGCCACTCAGGGGCTTCTGTGCAGGTCCTCAGCTCCAAACCAGCTGAAACAGGATCACATAGGGGCTATCAAGTCAAACACCTAAAGGCCTTTATGGCAGGATCTCCTAGTTCTGCAAAACCAAATCTACTCCCTCCCCACTTTTGTCCCTTCCCCCATCCTCCCTTCTACTGGTAACTTTCAGCCCCCTCTGATACAAGAAACTTCCCATTCCACCCGACCTAACAATACAGCTACAATTTTTATCTCCATTTCATTGATGAGGAGACCAAAGTACTCTTCTATAAGGACCTATATAGAAAAGAGAATAATCTGGTCCAAAAAAAATAAGTTTCACTGTTCTCTGGTGATCCTTTTGGTCTGCTGCAAGCCATAAAAACAGACTGGAAGCTGACTTTGCGCAGGTAGAGGAAAACTGAATTAGCAGCCCATGCTAAAGGCAGTGGCAATAAAAATCACGGGGAAGAGATACAACCAAGGGATAAAATTGGGAACTGAGGCAAATCTTTTGCCTCGGCATCTCCCAAGAAAACTCTTGCTCATTACTATGTGCAAAGGGCATCATCCCCTCTCATTGCAAAGATGCAGATGAGTGATTCCCCAAACCCTACACATCAACCTGTTGCTCTGAATTGCTCCCAAAAAGAGAGCAAGGCAGAAGCCATCAACCAATACCTACTTCTGGGACATAAATTTCTCAGGCCAAGTTATACACTCAAAAGGCCATTATCTAGTAACATCCTTGGTTTTGTTTATTACTCTTTGAAGTTCAATAAAAGGAGTTTAAAGTCTGCTTAAAATTCAATTAAAGTATTAAGGAAGGAGTTTGAGGACAAAACCTTCAACCAATTAGTGAGAAATTAAGGATGTTGATGGCTCTATCCCCAAGGCAGTTCTCAGGCCTTCACCCTGAGAAAGTGTGAAGCTGCGTGAAGCCCTAAAAGCCCTAAAGGTAAATACCACCCAAATCCTATACAAGAGGTGATCAAAGTGATGGTGGTTAAGGGAGATACCTCCCAGGGGGATAGAAGCACCAGATCAGCTGATGGAGAATTTACTCCCAAGTCAAGGAGTCAGGTTATGCATGCCCAGCAGGACACATGTGTGCTACAGACCACTGATTAATATATATTTTTATCTGTTATCCCCAATTGTACATTGATTGCCTGGTAAGAAGCTGAACTTCCAAGTTAAATTTGCCCAGATCATCACACTACAGGAAATTAGATTCGAACAAGCCAAGAATATGGCCCGCTACCCACAGCAACAGTCAACCAACTACATACAGTGCATGGACCAAAACTGCCCACTCCCCACCACCTGCCTTCATAAATAAGATTGTATGGGAAAAGCCACACCCATTTGTTCATGAATTGTCTACAGCTGCACTATAACAGCTTGCAGAGTTAGGTCATTGTCACTGTATTATTACTTGCAAAATGTACTTCAGATTGGGCACTTAAAACATGTATATGTATATATATGAAAATATATATATATATATTTGCCTACCACTAACCTAGAGAACCTTAGTTTTGGATATGCTGTAATATGATTGTTGTAATATGATCCTTTCACACTTTCAGTGATTCCCTAGGACTCACAGAATCCAGAACTAGTATTTATTACAGCAAAAAGATACAAGGCAGGATCAGCAAGAGGGAAAAGACATTTGAGTGGAGTCTGTCAGGAGCTAGGCACAAGTTCCTAACACCATCTTTCAAGGAATCACATGGGATTCACTGTTCCTCCAAGAAAGAACTGGGGCACAAGCAAAGTGCATCTAACCAAGGACGCTCTCCTGAACATAGGAGTTTTACTGGGGCCTCATTTACGTGCATGACCAGCCATGATTTCTGAAACTAAGACCCCTTAGGAGGAAACCAGTGTCCACCAGAAGTCTGCACAAGCTGTCTTAACAAGTTGACATGGGTGCCCCAGGTACGCAAAACAACCATATTCATTAGTAACAGAGGAAATGTCCCAGGAGTTCTTCCCAGGAGTTGGCTAAGGCAGTCACACAGCAACCCCTCCTAAAGATATGCTTGGGTTGAACAACCAAGACCGATGTGTTAACTTTTTTTTTTTTAAGATTTATTTACTTATATATTTGGGGGACAGAACACACAAGAAGGGAGGAGGGGCAGAGGGAGAGGGTAAAGCAGACCCCTTGCTGAGCAGGGAGCCCAACGTGGGCCTCAATCCCTGCACCTGACCTGAACGAGAGGGAGAGGCTGAACTGACTAAACCGCGCAGGCCTCTGCATTGTGTTAACTCTTTCCTACTTGGGGAAGTGGGTTTGGATGGCATACTTAGAGGGGAGATGAGACAGTCACATCTGACATAAGCCTCAGCCTGCCTTCATGAGAAAAGGAACATATGGGATGTGAGGTTGTTAAGTAGGAGCTAGCAGATGCTGGCCTCCCCAACATTTTTCTCTAAACAAAACCTGCATTTCTTTTGGAGAACCACATCTCAGCCAGAATTATTTGCAGGATAGCTGACCTTCCATTTCTGGGTTGCACCCCAACAGTTTCCCCACTCATGTGGCCACTGTGATTGTTTCAGAGGCCACCACATGATCAAATTTACTGCAAGAAGAATCTTTCATTGGGAGAGTTCTAGTTCATTTTCTACTCTTCTGTTGGAACTGTTTTTCCACCTGTCCTCTTTTCTGTTTTATTTAGAGTACGACTGTGTAACCTGGCTGTTTTCCAGTCACTTTTGCTATTAATACAATGTGTATGATGTCCCAACTCAAAAGAAGATAACAGCAAAACTGAGAAATGCAGAGAAAGGGAGTTGGAAACTTGAAGACGCATGACCCTAAATCAACAGCTCCTCTGAGGCTGATATGCCTCTGGGTTTTCTATTCGATGAGTCAAACAATAACAACAACAAAAAAAAAAAGAAAGAAAAAGAAAAAAAGAAAAGAAAAGAAAGAAGGAACAAAAGAAAGAAAAGAAAAGAGAAAAAAAAAGAAAAAGAAAAAAGGAAAAAGAAAGAAAACAAAACAAAATTAAAAAAAACCTCTATTTCTGTTTAAGCCGATCTGAGATCTGTCAGTGACAATAAACATTCCTGACAGATCCATCATCATCATTCTGGCTTTACAAGGAAGAAAATTAATCTGTAGAAAAGCTAAATAGTTAACCTACAGTTGGAGCTAGAAAAAAATGGCAGAGCCAGGATTCAAGAACAGTTCTCTTTGTGTCCAAAACTGATAGGTTTTTCTCCTAATTCAGGCAGCCACCAGACTAGAAGTTTCTGGGTGGACTCATCCTGCTTCCCTGCACCAGAATCAGCAGGGTGCTTGAGACTTACTTACTACACATCAACTAGGTCTCTAGCTGTTCATCCGTATGAACTGGGAATCGATGAGCCTTAATGTGGAAACAGTGGCAACCAAACCAACCGGTCCTTTGGTTTTGTGTTCTCCTCCTCTTTAACCACTTCCTACCCTATATTCCATCTTTCATAAATGATATATGGAGGGAAACATATCTTTATCATTCTGGGATGCCTGAGGAACTCCAGATTCTAGGTTCAAAAGTTGAATCAGAATAGAAACAGCTGCATTAAGCTTCTAGCAGAAACCGTCTCAAATGGTTTTACTAGGTTTGTCTATAATTGTATTTATCAAATATTCATGCTTATGTATGATCTCTATTCCATTCATACAGGGAGAAAAACCACGACGTATGTCCCCAGAAAGAAAAAGGTGAAGTATAACTGTGGGGGAAAAATCTTTTCAAATATTCTCACACTGTGAACCTATTATAAGCGCAAAAAGATTAAAGATATAGTATAAAGGTGTATATCTAAATGACTACAAATAACTGTTTAACTGGAGCTGCCTAGGGTACATCAGTAGCCCCTAAATGATCAAAGGCTTTTGCTGCAGGCAAGGTCCAAAACCACCTGCTTAACTAAGGCACTTTAGACGACAGGACTGATACTGTGCATGTATACTGATACTTCTTGAAACAATGATTAAAAAAAAGTTATCTGTCTAAAACTGACAGAAGGCAAACAGATTGAGAATTAAGTTTGTAATTCTGCCACCAATGCATCCTTAGTCTTGTGCAGAGGTGTGATGATTTCTTAGGATGTTTCATGAATTTCCTCCCTGTTACTGTTATTTACAGGAAAAAGAAAATTCAGGTTATACTGGAACTTACTATCCGTTCACTCACCCTGTACAAGCCCAAGCAAAACTGAAATAGAATAGGTTCATTTTATGCAATCATAGGAAGAAATATGTATTACAGCCACATATAAATGTATCGATAGAAACATATAACTTTTGTTTTAATTATATGTACAAGTATATATGTAATTATGTATTACACATGTAAATAATACAAATATTATATATAATTGGCAGAAAAGTTATACAAAACAATTTTTTAAAAGATTTTATTTATTTATTTATTTGTCAAAGGGAAAGAGAGAGAGCATACAAGCAGGGGAGCAGTAGGCAGAGGGAGAAGCAGGCTCCCCGTTGAGCAAGGAGCTGATATGGGACTCAATCCCAGGACCTAGGTTCATGACCTGAGCTAAAGGCAGACCTTTAACCGACTGAGCCACTCAGGCATCCTATAAAAAGCAATTCTTACCTGCACTTAATGTAATGCACTGTGACTTTTTATTCTGTTCCATTCTTTTCCATCTTTTTAAAATGCAGTCATAACTGGCGTTAATTTCAAGCCCACTAATAGGTTACAATTCACAAACTACAAAGCAAAAATTTATAGTACAGGATAAATAACCATCAATGTGCAAATTTCTACTTCTCTTATTTTTAGGCAATAAACATAAGAACCAATTCAAATATGTGTTATAGTAGAATATCAGACATCAGTGAAGACACACGAATACTGACTTGAAAGTTTGGGAGATTCTTCCAAGACCAGTTTCTCTTTCTTGCAAAGTTCATGGTAAGACCACTTATCCCAGCATCCTTTGCAGTTGGTGTGGCCAGGGTAGAAATAATGTATGTCACTTTCAGCCTGATCTAAGTCTTCTCATGCATGGCTCCCATCCTCCATCCTGTGACATGAGGCAGATCAGCAGAGTGGTCTTGAAAGCCAGAAGTTGAAATGACAAAACCACAGGATGGAAGGAACCTGAACTCCATAATCACTGCTCAGGAAAGACCCACATCGACCATAAAATCAGTTAGACTTCATATGAGAGAAAGAAACTTTTATTGTATTAAGCCGCAAATATCTAGGGGGTTGTTTATTGTAGCAACTAGCATCGCATTTACTAACAGCTCATCTTATCATTTTAGGAAGTACTAACAATAGCCTTTCAATGGAACACAACAAAAGGTCTTCACCTTTAAGGATTGCAACAGGCTATGAAGCACACAGCACACAAAAGGAAGGGACACCCATTTCTTGATCAGAAATAATGCAGACTCTACCCACACTTCCTCTGTCAACTCCTCTAAGTCAGCTTTTCAATTTTTCTTGCATGTTCTTCTCTTTTCCACAACTTTCCTTTATACCCCTTATATAATCTCCTGAGACACCCTTATCTTGAGTCCAGACTTTCTTCCATATTCCAAATCCAAACTCCTTATAATACATCAACAATGATAAACACATTTTGACACAAATAAGAAAACAAAAGCAAGTGAAAGGAGGGTAGTCCCATTTGGAGCACAAGTTGCATATGTGCCCAAATATGTTACATAATGGCCCTCCCATCCCCCCGCTTTCTCTCTCTCTCTCTCTCTCTCTCTCTCTCTCTCTCTCTCTAAATATATATCACACCCTCTCTTTCTCCCTCCCTCCTTTCCAGATCTAATCTCACATACTCATTAAGCGGCCTCCTCTCTCAAGTGAATTTCTTTTTTTTCTTTGTGGGAAGAGAGTAGGTTTCTAGCATTTTCGACCATTCACATTTAAGGTAAAGTTCTGTTCTGTTGTTACTAATGTTACAATGTTACTGATACATTGGCTTTAGTGGGTTTGGTTGTCAGGAACCAGTTTTCCCAGTGTCTGACTTTCTTGGAAAAATCTATCACTAAAAACCAAAGTCAGTAGTACTGAAAATCCAAGTCAGTAGTACAGAAAAACCAATTGTGCAACACAAGGTAAAATGTTAACACCTTATATCACTCTTATATGACCTGTTCTGCAGTACACTGGAAATTATCAAAGCTTCAATAGACAGAATGATTATTCAAATACCCTCTCAAAATCCAAAAACACATCTCACAGCTGTATTGGCCATGGGGATAATTTATCAAAAAAAAGAAATGCAGTAGAACTTTCTTTTCAAGGGGCTCTGTGCAAAGTCGTATCATTAAAAATATATAATCCCTGTCATACTAAAATTCTGAAGACTTTAAAGAAATTTAAAAAATAGCAAACGTGAACTGGGCATTTACATTTACAGAAAAAATATGTTCCCTCCTGTATATTTTGATATTGCATTTCATGGGGATTTTTATTGGCAGAACTAAATACATTGGATGAGACTGAGACCCAGGTGTATTTAATCCACTTATATTGACAGATAATTTTCTGAAAGTCTGAATCTTCAAGAAATGCAAAGCTATGGTTAATTTAACTGTTACTTGATTCCAGATTAACAAGAAAATGTATTTTGTTTGAGGACTTGTCAAAAATTGTCCTAAAACAGTTCAATTTTCCATTGAGGTAAGAACAGAATAGACAGAACAGATTACTTTTCAAATGACTAGGGTTATGCACACTCCGGATTAAAAATGCTAATATTTTCCCATATTTGATTTGGAATTTTTTTCTAAGTAATAAAGCATCACAGGGTTAGTTGAAGAAGCTTATCTCTCCAGATACAATTAATAGTTGGAGGTCTCCCTGCAAATCATGTCTTTATATTCTACCACATTTTTGGTCATCATAAATCATATAATTTTTTGTGTTCCTAAAGATACAAAAATTATATTTGGGTTTTTTTTATCAGACAATCTTCTTTTTAATATGTGTTTCATCTGTTTATTTCTTATGATTTTGGACTTAGATTTATACTTACCATTTTATTTTATTTTATTTTCTGTGTTTTATCTTGGCCGAGTTTTCCTTCTTCCTGACTTATATGAGATTAATCAAATCTTTATTTCTCTTTTTTCTTCTATTGATTTATAAAATATGTTTACTATTTCTATTCTTAATAGATATAACAGACTTGAAGTTAACTAACATCATTACCGAGGCCTGGTGCTCTCTATTTGTTTCCCTTCTTACAGGAGTGCATTTTTTACTACTTCTTTCACTGTGATTGAATACAGTCTTAGTTTCTCTTCGGAATCTTTAGTTTGCCTCTGTGCTAAATGACAGCTTTGCAGGGTAAAAATTTCCATACTATCAATTATTTTCTCTCTGTATTTTAAATATACTATTCTCTCATGCTTGATCATTAGTTTTGTAAGAGAGAAAATTACATTTAGCCTCAGATTTTTTTTTTCTGGGTAAGTCATCTTTTCTATTGGCGCTTAAAACTTTTGGCTATCTTTGGCGTTTCATTGTTTTTCAAACTTCCAGTGAGGCATGCAGTGGTCTTTAAATACATTGTTTTAGCTTTGATATGCTTCTTTATCCTGGGATCTGGATTTGTAGTCATTCAAAGAAATTTTCAGATATTATCTCTTAGCATTGGCTCTCCCCCATTTTCTGTGTTCATCTTCTGGAAAACCTATTAGTCATATGTAGGAATATGCTGTATTTTACCCACTGTTACTTCATCTCTTTCTCATAGTTCCCATTTCTTAATCATTGTTTCTTTGCTATGATCCCAAGGACTTACTCAAATCTGTTTTTCAGTTCACTAGTTGACTCTTCGGATTAATCTGATTATCTTACATATTTCATCACCAGATTTTTTAAAATCTGCTACTGCTTAATTTATATTATTCTATTATTTCATTGTGTTGTCTGTTGTTTACATGCTTTTTATATATCTCATCATTAACATAGTGTTTACTTAAATTTTTCTATTGTTTCACCTTCTTAATCTTGAGAAAAATATAACCCTTGTTTAGTATGTCCATTTACTTTTTCTCCTGTGGAATACTTCTGAATGTGTTTGATAATTTTTTGGTATGAGATAATCTGCAATAAAGTTTTTTTGTTGTTGTTTTCTTTCATTTTATGCTGTTGCTCTTTATGTTGTGAGTAGGAAGTACTCTTTTTGTTGTGAGTAGGAAGTACTCCTTGCTCTGCTTGGGAGAGCGTCCTCTACAGAGACATTCTGTGTTTACTTTCACCAAATGTCCGAGAATATCCCAAGTAGAAGGCAAGTTTTTATGTTAAAATCTCAGCTTGGATTTCAGTATGCCTTTGTACTGTTCATGCTTTAGGTTCTTTCACTGTTTTCTTTTTCCTTGTGGTAGATTTCTTTTTCCCAATCAGACTCCCAAACAGGAATGAACTTCAGAAAGGTAGAATTTTCTAGTCTCCATTTCACAGAGCATTTTCAAATTTGCATAGTTTGGTTTTACCTCATGACTTTGCATGGGCCCTGAGCCATATCATCTCCTACAAGAGCTTCCATGGCCCAGTCTCTAGCTATTAAAGTCAGTGTCCCTGTCCACTGCACTCATCCCTGATCTTCTGCTCAGCTGCTAAGCATCAACTTCCATTCTAACTATTCTGGCTTTGAGATTTTGGTTGTTATCTTTTCTCCTTGGTAAGTAGGAGTTTTCCTTCTTTTCTTTTACATTTGCAGGGAAATTAATATTTGGTTATTTTTTATACAGCACTGCTATCTGATTATAGTTGAAAGTAACCTTATATGAATAGAGGTTATAATGATGCTTTAATAAAAGTTTGTCGGGGCTCCTGGGTAGCTCAGTCATTAGGCATCTGCCTTTGGTTCAGGTCATGATCTCAGGGTCCGAGGATCGAGTCCCACATCGGGCTCCCTGTTCAGTGGGAAGTCTGCTTCTTCCTCTCCCACTCCCCCTGCTTGTGTTCCTTCTCTCGCTGTGTCTCTCTCTGTCAAATAAATAAATAAAATCTTCAAAAAAAAAGTTTGTCTTCTTTTTCTAACTAGTGAAGTATCATAAAAAGTTTTGGCTAGGGCACCTGGGTGCTCAGGTCATGATCTCAAGGTCCTGGGATTGAGACCCACATTGGGCTCTCTGCTTGGCAGGGAACCTGCTTCCTCCTCTCTCTCTGCCTGCCTCTCTGCCTACTTGTGATCTCTCTCTCTCTGTCAAATAAATAAATAAAATCTTTTAAAAAAAGTTTTTACTAATAAAGGTTTCTTGTTGGGAGAATTACACATAATTTTGAAATTTTTTTCTGATTAACAAATAGAGGTAAGAATGGATCCAGTAAATTGATATACTGAATTATGTATGTCCACTAACCATAACAGAAAAAAAAGACAATTGGGACTTAATCAAAATTTGAGCCTTCTGTTTATCCAAAAGCAAGTTTTTAAAGAGCTACAAAGATTTACTTATAATTTGAGAGAGAGACAGAGAGTGAGAGAGAGAGCAGAAGTGGGAGAGGCAGAGGGAGAGGGAGAGAGAATCTCAAGTAGACTCTACACTAAGCAAGGAGTCTGACACCAGGCTTGATCTCACAACCCTGAGATCATGACCTTAGCCAAAATAAAGAGTCAGAGGCTTAATCAGTTGTTAATTTTTTTTTTTTATATATAAGTAGGCTCTATACTGGTCATGGAGCCCAACATGGGGCTTGAACCCATAACCCTGAGATCAAGAGCTGAGCTGAAATCAAGACCAAGCACCCTATCCAAAGACAATATTAAGAAAATGAAAATCAAACCATAAACTGGGAGAAAATATACTCACTGCATATATCTGACAAAGAGCTTATATTCAGAATACATAAAAATTTCTTACAAAATACTAACTTCTAAAAAATTATAATAAAAATGGGGAAAAGGCAAGAATACACACTTCACAAAAGAAAATATATGAGTGGTTATTAAGCACACAAAAAGGACTCAACATCCTTTTGTTCAGAGAAATGAAAATTGAATCAACAACTAGATATTACTTTATTCCTACTAGATTGGCTAAAACTCAAAAATCAAGACCACGCCAACTGTTGTTAAGAATGGAGAGTAATAGAAACCCCCAAAACTTTGAGTAGCAGTGTAAATGTTACAACGACTTTGGAAATGGCTTGATATGTTTTTATATATTAACCATCTATCTACCTCATGACCAAGTAATCCCATTACTCGAGACGTGAAAATATACCCACCAAAAGAGCAATACAAAAATGTTCCTTACAGCTCTATTTCTAAAAGTAAATTTATGTAAACAACCCATATGTCCACCAAAAGGAGAATGGATAAACAATTGGGTTATATTTATACAGTGGAGTACTATTCAGCTCCTAAAAATGAGTAAACTGCTGAGAAAAAAAACAAAAACAAAAACAAAACTGCCTTCGGCTCAGGTCATGATCCATGCATGACTGAAAATATTATCTTGAAAGAAAATAGACATCCAAGAGTAAATATGAATCGTATGAAGTTCAAAAACAGGCAAAACTAATTCATAGTGATAGAAAACACAACAATGGTTGCCTCTGCATGTGGGATAGGGTAAGAATGGTCAGAGAGCATGAGAGGACTTACTGGGTAAAGAAAATGTTCTACGCCTGACTAGAAAGTTGGGGTTACATTAGAACACACATCTGAAAAAATACATTAAATTGTTCACTTAAAATGCTGTTTGCAAATGCTAGCCAAAGTAAAACCACAAAACAAAATAAAAAACATTAAAACTGTCAGTAACAAGATATTGGGGCAGATATTTTAAAATCTCATCAGCAAGAATAAACCAAAATCTATTAATCTGAAAGAGTTTTTCTGGCTCCACTCTGGCCAGAGGACCAGTCTGAGTGCTCTGGAAGCTTTACCTAGCTTTGAAGTTCTGCACTGTTTCTTGTGCCTTCTAAAAGCATAAAACTTTCCAAATACTTCCACAAAGAAATAACCCTAAAAGAATTACATGACCACATAGCTATCTCACTCTTCTAAGTAAATGCCACTAAATAAAATGCTTACCTTGCTAATGCATTGGGCTTCAACTCAGTAGCTGAAACCAAGCCTTCTTCCACCATCAACTATAAAGATTACGAAGGTGAACTAAGAGGCAATTCTGTCATTGATGTATAAGTCAGAACAACACAGCTTGCCCATCTGTAGCTCTCAAGTTTCTGCACTGCCATTAGGAAGAACACTGTGGGTTTTGTCAATAAATCCAGCACACTTGACAAGGATGTTTAAGACACATAGGAAGTAGAGATTTACAACAGGCTGCCATTTTTACACAGAGTTTCTCTTATCCCTCCAAAGTCAACGGAAGAGTAATAAGAGCATGCTCCCTGAGGAACTGGACCTTTTGCACACTGTCATAGCAGTTACAGCCAGAGTTTCAACTACTTCACCTCTAGAAACTGAGTGGGGAGTCTTTGAGAGGCATTGTGAGGTGTCACATGCAAGAGAAAAGGATGGGAAGAAAAAAGACCAAGAAAAGATAAGAGAACAGAAAAGTCATAAGATTTGGTGATTAGTCATGAGCTTTGGTTATGTCAAAGACTTAGAAAATTTTTCTTAAAAACTTGAGAACTATCTCTGATGTAAAAAATGATTTGATTTTATTTGATTTTATAGCACCTCTTTACAAAAAATAAAAGGAAAATAGGTGTAAATAATAGTCCGCCCCTCTTTTCTAATAATAATAGAGTTCAGCAGTCTGTGTCCATCTCTAATTCTTTTTTTTTTTTAAGATTTACGTATTTATTTTAGAGAGAGAGAGAGTGCACAAGTGGGATGAAGAAAAGAGAAAGAGACAAGTACACTCCCCGCTCAGTGGGGAGCCTGATTCAGGGCTCCATCCCAGGACCTTGAGATCATGACCTGAGCTGAAAACAGGAGCTGGACCCTCAACAGACTGAGCCATCCAGGAGTCCCTGTCCATTATAATTCAAAAGAAGAAGATGCAAGATACACAGGGCTATATCCTTGCTCTGTCTTCCTGGTTACATTACCTCTACTCCTCATTTTCTCCTGTTGCCATATCAGGGTAGGTGACCTTGGATTCTCACCAGAACTTCTCAAAATGCCTCCTAACTTCTCTTTCTGTTACACCTTTTGTGACTTTAGATATGTTCACCATCCAGTTCTCATCAGTATCTCATTAAAACACACATTATATGGTGTAACTTGCCTTAGGAACTTCTTTTAGAACCTTCTGATCGCTCCAGACTCCTATCTAAGGCCTTAAGAATTTAGCAGGCATCATTTTGACATCTCCGCTGTAAATGTAATGGTAAGTCTTGAAGGTGGGAGGTTGAGGGGGGTATTCCTGGATGTCAGAGGTGATCCCTCTAAGAGTTATATTCGAGTGACCAATTCTGGCCAAGAAGCATAACATGAAGCCTCCTGGAGGGCTTCTGGGAAATCTTCTCAGGAGGAAGAGGAGCAGGAGGAGAAGAATGGAATGAGAGGAAGAAAGGAAAGCAGTTATACAAGAAATTCTTTTCTCTGACTGTTCACTGTTTCCTGCTTCTGCAATGAATTGTGTACATATGTTCCACATGAAGACACTGCAGCCATCCTACAACCGTGAAGGTAAAGTGAGCAGAACGGCCGAAATATACTTTCAATGCCCTGACGTTGCATTGCTGGGAAAAGCAAAAACAGAACAAATAAACAACAACAAACCTTCCTAAACATGACTCCTGTCTCTCCCTCCATCATGTCAAGTTGAATCTTGAATCATGAGACATCATTCACTCCCATGAATATATGATCTTCTTTCCCATCTTTGGGCAGGGCTAATGTCAGCCGGCAATATAAAATTGTACAGGGTATATATTGAAATTATAGAAGGCTTCAATTCACATTTGGTTTCTTCACCTATTTGTCTATGTATTATAGTAATTATCCACCAATGTCTTGAGGAAGGGATATCATTTTCTAGATCACACTAAAGACCATTTGGGCTATAGCCACCTTCTCACTTGATGTTCTTTCTCATGATAACACTTCCCCTAAAGTGTATTTGATTATTTATTTTTTATCCTTCAGTTTTCAATGAGGACATCATTTCCTCAGAGAGGTTGTTCCTGGGAAATCTATGCAGAATCATGCTCCATTATTCTCTCACACAGCTTAGTGATAACTTTCCTCCTAAACTTTATCAATATCTGAAATTATTTTGTTTAATAGATCTTTCTCTACTACTTATAAGAGCTATAAGAAAAGAACTATATTGGGCATCTGGGTGGCTCAGTGGGTTAAGCCTCGGCCTCCAGCTTAGGTCATGATCTCAGAGTTTTGGGATCCAGACCCACATCATGGCTCTCTGCTCCGCAGGGAGCCTGCTTCCTCCTCTCTCTGCCTGCCTCTCTGCCTACTTGTAATCTCTTACTCTGTAAAATAAATAAGTAAAATCTTAAAAAAAAAAAAAAAGAACTGCATCTGTCTTTTTCATTATTAAATCACAAGCACGCAGCCCAATGCCTAACACAAAGAGGGCACTCAACATTTGTTGAATGCATGGAGGGAATACAGAAGAAAAGAAACAAGGCAGGAGAACAAGAAGACAGGAATGTAGGCAGAGAGGGAGGCAGGAAAGAAGCAAGGGTTTTCTTGAACTGAGGCACACAGGTAATTTGAAATAACAAAATCTTAATTAAAATCATAAGGAATAGCACAGAATACTGTAGGGAAACTGACTAGGAAGACATCAGAGAGGGAGACAAACTATGAGAGATTTTGGACTCCAGGAAACAAACTGAAGTTGTCACAGGGAAGGAGGGTGGGGGGGTAGCTGGGTGATGGGTATTGAGGAGGGCACTGGGTGTTATATGCAACTAATGAATCATTGAACACTACATCAAAAACTAATGATGTATTTTATGGTGGCTAACCAAACATAATATAAAAAAGGAAAATCAAGTCAGAGCATGAGAAGCTCTGGTGGTTATGATTAATTAATCATATAATCAATCACATGATTAATATAATTGAATTAAAACAGTTATAATATAGACACTATATAATTATATACTATACATAGTAGTATATATAATATAATTATATTATATATAACATAATATAACTATTATACTACTATATATAATGTTATAAAGTGATATATACTTTATGTGAAGATAACAATGAGAATGTACTCTGCTCTATACAAGAGGGGATCTCTGAGTAACAAGTCTCATTATGCAAGGTAAAGGGATCTTCCAGCTCTTCCTAGAAAAATACACTCTAGCATTTCTCACTGGGAAGAAATAATAATTTTAAGAAGGGCTCAGAGCACTGAGTTAGTTATTACCAAAAGCAAATCAGTGCAAGTTGCATATTTAAATTGAACAAGAAAGTAAAAAGGAGAAAGGTAGGGGGAGACAAATTAGCAGCACAACAAATTCTTAAGTGTTACTTTGGAAGAGCAAATGAGCTAGACCCAACTGGTCAACTCCAGCAGCCAAAATTTATCCTTCAGTGGTACAAATAGGCACTCCTATCTTTCTGACCATACCTTATCCCAGCCTATGAACCTAAACATTCTCTTTCTGTCTTTCCCTCTCTCATAATTTTGACCTGCAGCATTCTTGACCTTGGCTTCACATCACTGCAGGCATCTTGACATTCACAGCTGACAAGTTTTGTCAGTGTCACCGTGTGCTTTGATGATGATAGAAAAAGATCTGATGGGGTCCGGAACCCTGAGCTCTTTGACAACCAATGAACTGGGTGTGTGTGATTGGTCTTGTCTCAGTTTTTCCTTATTTATAAAAGATACACATGAAAATATTCTCTCTAAATTCCATTTCTAATCTTTCCAAAGGTAAGGATGTCATGTTTGGTGGGCAATTCCATCAACAGATTTCGTTAAAGAAAATCATGTGCCACTAGTGGTGAATAGCAGGGACTGACTTAAATAGGCATTTTTGGAATTACAAGACAAATACTTTCCTTTAAAATTCCTCTTTTAATTACCTAAAAAGTGGACATGAAATATCTTTATTTGAGTTGACTTCAGTGATTAATTGAACCTAAAGATGCTGTTGCTTCAGAGAATCCAGAAGTGACTGCTTAATCTTCTAAATTAAATTTGCTCCATAAAAATCAGCTTCTAGTCTCACCTCCACATCTACTCTATTAACTCATTCTGTTGATTCTTTCATAAAATGCACATTTGAGTCCATCACGACAGTTGCCCTCCTCCTGGTCCAGGCCATCAGCTCTCAACAGGTCCATGGCCACCACTGCCAACTGACCCCTTGCTCCCAGTCTTAGCCGCATAGAACAACATTCTGGGTCTGCGCCATTTTCCGGAAGCTTCATGAAGGCGGTGAGCGTGTTCCGTTACTCCAGAGCCAGCTGGAATCCAGGTCCATCTGTCCTTCCTAAGACCACACAGACCCAGCCAAGTTTGCCACACCTGAGAATGTGGCACTCCAGAGCAGGGAGCCACAGCAAAAGCACCTATCAGCACCGTGACAAGCCGGCCCACATCTGCTTTAGCCACATCTCTGCGGCCAAAGCTGTTGCTGATGAGGAATGGATAAAATGATTCGAGATGGAAAAGGTGATGTGACCATTACAAATGATGGGGCCACCATTCTGAAAGAAATGCAAGTGTTCCATCCAGCAGCCAGAGTGCTGGTAGAGCCATCTAAGGCACAAGATACAGAAGCAGGAGATGGCACTACGTCAGTGGTCATCCCTGCTGGCTCTCTCCTACATTCCTGCACCAAGCTTCTTCAGAAAGGGATTCATCCAACCATCATTTCTGAATAATTCCAGAAGGCTTTGGAAAAGGGTATAGAAATCTTGACTGACATGTCTCCACCGGTGGAACTGAGTGACATAGATAGTTTATTAAATAGCAGTGCCACTTCCCTGAACTCAAAGGTTGTCTCCAATGAGTGTAAATGCACTGGAGTGATTGACCCAGCCACAGCTACTAGTGTAGAACTTAGAGACATTAAAATCATTAAGAAACTTGGTGGGACAATTGATGACTGTGAGCTGGTGGAAGGGCTACAATTGGGCTTATTCAGATTTGCTTATCTGCTCCCAAAACAGATATGGATAATCAGATAGCAGTTTCTGACTATATCCAGATGGACTGGGTGTTGCAGGAGGAGAGAGCCTATATTCTCAATTTAGTGAAGCAAATTTAAAAAGACAGGATGTAATGTCCTTCTCATACAGAAGTCTATCCTGAGAGATGCTCTTAGTGATCTTGCATTACATTTCCTGAACAAAATGAAGATTATAGTGGTTAAGGATATTGACAGAGAAGACACTGAGTTCATTTGTAAGACAATTGGAACCAAGCCAGTTGCTCATATTGACCAATTCACTGCTGACATGCTGAGATCAGCCGAATTAGCTGAGGAGGTCAATTTAAATGGTTCTGGCAAACTACTCAAGATTACAGGCGGTACAAGCCCTGAAAAACAGTTACAATTGTTGTTCATGGATCTAAGAAATTGGTTATTGAAGAAGCTGAGCGTTCCATTCATGGTGCCCTATGTGTTATTTGCTGTTTAGTGAAGACGTGCAGGAGATGATGCCCTGTGGTTAACTGAGTATTCATGAACGCTGAGTGGCATGGAATCCTACTATGTCCGTGTTTTTGCAGATGTTATGGAAGTCATTGCATCTACACTAGCTGAAAATGCTGGCCTGAATCCCATTTCTACAGTAATAGAACTAAGAAATCAGCATGCCCAAGTCCGAAAGGGTGGTTATTTCCAACAATTTGGAGGAACTGGTTGTACAGCCTTTATTGATTTCAGTCAGTGCACTGACTCTCACAACTGAAACTGTCTGGAGCATTCTGAAAATTGATGATATGGTAAACACTCGGTAATCGGATGGACACTGGTTGACTGGCACCACTGCGGCCACTAATGGATCCACCTTGATGTTCCTTGCTGTTTGGAAAATTGTTCCTTTATGAATTCCTGGGCCTGGTCTTCCAGTGGCACTTGCTTGAAATTGCACTGAGAAAACCTAATTAAAATATTAAATGTTTGGTTTCACACACACACACACAAAAAGAATAACATTCTGCACAGAGTAGCAGAGGTGAACTTCTAAGTTTGCTGTGTAAAATATTTCACAACTTCCCACTATCCTTAGGAGACAAGTAAAATGTCTGCATGATCTGGCCCCTAGCCATCTGTCCAGCCTCCTCTCCACCTCACTCATCGATTCTTTTTCAGTTCCAAGAAAGAAACACCTCCAATTCTGCCCCTGTAAGGAGGGGTAACACTCATAGCTCTGAGAAAATCTTCAAAAATCCTCCCTTACTTACCCCATCTCCAATTACCTTTTGTACACCCTCTATATTTAGGATAGATTTAAGATTCATAGAGGATTTAAGACCACCTGCATGGAGGATATCTCAAAACACCCTTTGGTATAGTACATAACACTTTAACATCTAAATGAAGTTGCCACTTCAGCATCTCGTTCCAAAACCTCTATACACATCAGCTTTCTCCTTTGTCAAATGGGAATGACAGTATCTGCCCTTTAGTAAAATCATCATAGGGATTAAGCGTGTGAGTGTGTGTGTGTGTGAGTGTGTGTGTGTGAGAGTTGGCATCAAACATAATGCTTAGCACAAAGTAAGCACTCATTGATTGTGTATGTGGTCCTGAGAATATGATCATATGTCATTGCACTTGTTACATTTTTAAAGACTTATTTATTTATTTGAGAAAGAGTAGGAGGGGGGAGGAGAGGAGTCATAGAGAGAGAGGGAGGGAGAGATTTAAGTAGACTCCCTACTGATGGAGTCCAAAGCCAATTCAATCTCATGATCCTGAGAGCATGACCTGAACTGAAATGAAGAGTCAAATGCTTAACCGACTGAGCCACCCAGGTTGCCCCTCCTAATTGTATTTTTAAATTCCTGTTGGAGCTAAGTCCAGCCCTTTTCTCCTCATCTATGTTTGAGTGAGGTCAATCATTCAGTGTATGCAAAGGAAAGGAAAGAAAATAGGCTAAGGAAGAGATCATTGGTAAAGAAGTTTTCAAAGCATACTTTGTAAATGACTTCTCTTTTTTCTCTCTTTTGAAAAATGGTTTTCAAAAAATATTCCAAAATTAGTGTATGCCTTATCTTTTCTCCCTGCTCTGCTAATCAGCCTTAGGTTGTTGGTTTTGTTTTATTTTTCTTTGCTTTCAACAGAGTATTGAAAAAACCTGAAGCATTGTTGCCTTTTGAGAAAGATTAGTTTTCTCAAAAGAGATCTGTACATCTATGTGGACTATGTATGGACTACTATCCCTTCAGATGAGAAAAAAAGCCGCCGGCTCTCTTGCTTAATTCTCAAAGCAATTATGAGTTCATTTCAATTTATTCCATTTATTACCCCCTAGTATAACATTGAAAATATATTCAGCATCAAATTAATTTCTTCCATCAGTATATATTGTCAGTAAACTGTTTGGTCCTCAATGGATCAACGTTTTCCCCCTTGTTTTCTCAGTCTTATCCTTCTTGATGTCACAAAACAGAAAATGGTGGTATGTTGAATGAATACCCCCAAATATCTTGATTTAACACTGTGGACAACAATGGGAAAAATAAGTTGAATGAAAACTACCACTTTCTTTTTATTTGCCTTTTGCATATTTCATGATATCATAACTTGCATTTTTAGAATGTTTTAATTTTTTTAACTTCATATATATCAAGAAGTAAAATTTACTCTTTTTTTAAAGATTTTACTTATTTATTGGAGAGATAGAGAGAGAGAAAACATATATGTATGGAGGGAGTGGCAGAGGGAGAGGGAGAAGCAGGCTCCCTGTTGAGAAGGGAGCCTGATGTGGGGCTTGATCCCAAGACCCAGAGATCATGACCTGAGCCGAAAGGCAGATGCTTAATGAACTGAGCCATCCAGGCGCCCCTAAATTTACTCTTAAAAACATTCTTTCTATTAAGTGTTTAAATCATTTTTTAAATAGGGCAAGGGCAAAAAGGAATACATATAATCTTATAAGAGTACTTTTATGTAAAAAAAAAACTCTACTACACATAATTAATTATAAAAGTATCTATCACTCCTTTCTGTTTTTGTATTCGACTTAAAGACTTTTTTCAAAAATTTTTATTTAAATTCCAGTTAATTGACATAGAGCATAACTTTAGTTTCAAGTGTAGAATCTAGTGATTCATCACTTACATACAACATCCTGTGCTCATCACAAGTGCCCTCCTTAATACCCATCACCCATTTAACCCATCTCCCTGTCCACCTCCCCTCCAGCAACCCTCAGTTTTTCAAAGTCTTATATTTATACATCATGTAATAAATTAATCACTATCATAGATTAAAAAAGAAACAAAAATATTTCAGTCTAATATCATTACTAAAACACTGTCCATCCTACAGATGAATCTGAGTTAATAAAGGTAAGTTTTTCAGGTATTAATTTTTCCAAAATTAATAAAGTTTTTTTTTTTTAGTTTATTGAAGGTTGGACCTAATACACAGATGTTCCTGTCTTAACATAGAGCTCATTTTCACATTACGCCCCAAAATATATTACCATCTTCATCTTGAACATTCCCTCACTCTATGACCAGATGTTAATTCAGAACTCAGAATATTTTGTACCTGTTTCGTTGCTTAATTAATTTCCTTGAATTATAATTATGGAATTACCTTGCCTTCCTCTTCCCTACGCTGCACCCATATTGTAAATCACTTCAAGGCAGGATTTTTTGTTTTATGATTTTTATATTACCCTTCGCCAGGTCTTAATTTATGCACCTAAATCAGTAGATTCTCAGTAACCTTCACTGAATTGAAACTTACACAAACTCTACAATTTTCAACCAACCTGCAAAGCTACATATTTTTTTTTTTATAAAATCAGTCATGAAAATTATCTTGTGCTCAAATAAAGGCAGCATTTTTGTGAAATCCAGTATTCCATTTGGTAAGTCAGGAAATCATAGGTAGTCCTGGCTACCATTGACAAGTTTTCATCCATCATTTTTGTCCCCTTTCTTTCAAGAGACATCTGTACCTACCACATACCTTTGAGAAGGGATGATGTGAGACAAAAGCAAATACCTACTGTCAATACCTCAAACTCCACACGCCACCTCCGGCGCTTGACTGACATAACACATGCCTTTGACAAGAGCTGTCTCACAGAGATGACAGCACGGAGACAGGCAGACTTCAGACAGCAGCTTCAAGTGAATGGCATTCCTCTTTTGACAGTTTCATTTGACTCAAGCTCAAGTCAACTTTTCTTCCTACTCCACATAGATTTCTAATTTACAAGTGCCTAGCATCATAGGGAAAGAAGGGAAAGGAAAAGAAACATTAGCAGGGCTGAGGAAAGCAGAGTAGGTGAGTTTAGTGCTTCAGTTTTCTCTGGAAACAACACCTAAAGCTCGCATTTTCACTTTGGAACCATACAGGAGAAGTGGAGTTTTTGATGCCCCTATGAGGTTAATTGCTGTTATTTTTGTCTAGGATCCATTTCCCATTTTCTTTTAATAACAACACCTTTATTTTCCCTTGGGTAAATGACTCTTCCCCATCCTAAGCCATGACTGTTAACCAATACACACCCTGTCTCTGGGAGTGAAAACATAGTCCTCAAACAGTCCATCAGCTTACTCTATTCTCCATCAGCAAGGAAGCATTCATCTGCCGGTAAGAGGAAACCAACGGAAAGTGACAGGTAGTAATTAAGTATGTAATTCCAGGTTATTACAGCAGCTTCATAATTGCAACCTGTGGGGTAGATGTCCTGAAGACTCTTAGCTTTTCCCTCGTAGTCCCACGACTGCACCTATAAAGAAGTGGAGGAAGGGGACATGCCAGGGTGGAATGAGAAGCACACTCTTCACCCCCTCGTCTCACCTTTTATCAGGGAGAGAGCCCTTTCTCAGAAATCCCCCAGAAGGCTGTGCATATCTCAATAGTTAAAACTGGGTCATGTAGCCATGTTTAGTTACAATAAAGAATAGAAATCCAAGTATCTGGCTTATTCAGCTTGTATAGTGGAAGGAAGCTGAAGAGCTCAAGGGAAACACTTTTGGGGGAACCGTCTGATATTACCTGCAATATCTTCCTTCTGCTGGGGTGATAATTTCAAGGATGGTTGTGTGATCCAAGCCAGGCCAATGGAGCTATGATATGAGTTCTCTTAACTGATCTGTATGTAACCAGTTCTCTGTTTGAATTAATACTCTTCATGCCTTCAGTAAAACAGTGTTTCTTCTCAAATTTATTTTAATCATAAAAGCTATTAAATATTGAATACACCAATTAAATACAAAGGAAAATAAAGGTAGGTGTATTTTTATGAGAAGTTGAATGCTTTGGAAAGAAAGACTAGATTGAAGAAAATCCTATAGAATTACAGATGATACAAACGGCTAATAGACACATGAAAAAATGTTCAGCGTCACCAGCTATCAGGGAAATTCAAATCAAAACCACTCTAAGATACCACCTTACACCAGTCAGAATGGCCAAAATTAACAAGACAGGAAACAACAAGTGTTGGAGAGGCTGCAGAGAAAGGGGAACCCTCTTACACTGTTGGTGGGAATGCAAGTTGGTGCAGCCGCTTTGGAAAATAGTGTGGAGATTCCTTAAAAAACTGAAAATAGAGCTACCCTATGACCCTGCAATTGCACTACTGGGCATTTACCCCAAAGATACAGATGTAGTGAAAAGAAGGGCCATATGTACCCCAATGTTCATCGCAGCAATGGCCACAATCGCCAAACTGTGGAAAGAGCCAAGGTGCCCATCAACAGATGAATGGATAAAGAAGATGT